>JACXGM010002379.1:0-47356 GCA_016801145.1 Umbra pygmaea
AGTTTATTAACACTCTGGACATCTCATGTTGGGGAATTAAGGATGATGAGGTATGTATTTATTAATTAACAGTGAATAAACACTCTGGACATATCATGTTGAGGAATGAAGGATGATGAGGTATGTATTTATGAACTAACAGTTTATTAACACTCTGAACATCTCATGTTGGGGAATTAAGGATGATGAGGTATGTATTAATTAACTAACAGTTTATTTACACTCTGGACATGTCATGTTGAGGAATTAAGGAATGGTTAGGTATGTATTTATTAACTAACAGTTTATTAACACTCTGGACATCTCACGTTGGGGAATGAAGGATGATGAGGTATGTATTTATTAACTAACAGTTTATTAACACTCTGGACATCTCATGTTTGGGAATTAAGAATGATGAGGTATGTAAATATGAACTAACAGTGTATTAACACTCTGTACATATCAGGTTAGAGGAATTAAGGATGATGAGGTATGTATTTATTAACTAACAGTTTATTAACACTCTGGACATCTCATGTTGGGGAATTAAGGATGATGAGGTATGTACTTATTAACTAACAGTTTATTAACACTCTGGACATATCATGTTGAGGAATTAAGGATGATGAGGTATGCATTTATTAACTAACAGTGAAAAAACACTCTGGACATCTCATGTTGAGAAATTAAAGGATGATGAGGTATGTATTTATTAACTAACAGTTTATTAACACTCTGGACATATCATGTTATAGAAATTAAGGATGATGAGGTATGTATTTATGAACTAACAGTTTATTAACACTCTCATGTTGGAGGATGAAGGGTTATGAGTTTGTATTTTCATTAGAACTGGAAACAGGCAGGTAAAGTGTGAGTAACAGTCACATGCAGAATCAATCATGTTTTTGTCCTTGATGAATATGCATGAGATGATAAATCATTCATTATTTAGATTACAGGCCCCCCCCCCCTCTCAGGCCCCCCTGAGTCATTATCACATTTTCACCCCTTTTCTAGACCTCTGGTTATACCTTACAATATAAATGAATGTTGTTAAACTATCAATATCTAGCCTCATTAATATCGGTCACTCAACTGTAATCAAATGAACTATTTGCATGTATCACTTCGCCCATTGATAATTCAAACAAGTAGCCGTAATAAGATATGACTAATAATAAATGAAGGTTTGTTTATGTCTTTGTTTATTAGTTCATGTTAACTACTCTATTTGCTAATGCTAATTCAAGTATCCTTATTGGAATGTGTAAACCACATGACCTACTACAGTATGGAGTTCTGTCTCCCTGTAGTCAATCTGCAGTTTTTGTTGCCAATTTTCCAGGATTGTGTAATTTCTCTTCATTGCATACAGTGTATTTGGTTTTATTCAGATTTTTTTTAAAATTTGCTATCTGAGTGAATCTTTGCAATTACGGTATTTATCAACAGACAATAGAAAAATGTAATGTCCTACTGCATTGTACTGTGTGCAGTTCACCACATGAGGGAGCCAAATATCTGTGTTGAAAAGGAGGTCTCGTTTTTGACCTTAGTCAACTGTTCATCTTAAAACTGCTTTTACGTTTAAGGTTAATTATCCATGACTTGTATTCAATACACAAATGTTGAGCAGTCTCTCGCTTTCTCTCACAAGGACTCTGAACAATGAGGTTTGAGTCTGACTAAACATTGTAGCAGTCTGCGTTAGACTGTGAGTACAGTTTGCATTTAATTGTGTCTGATAATAACGTCACAAGTGAGCAAACATTTTCACTCATCCCCGCCAGCTGAACCAAGTGTCGACAAGGCTGCTCCGGAGAATTTAACTAGTATCTGTTTTCAATGGGTATTCTCCTGAGAGAAAGTGATTAGGGTGTAGATCCCTCATACTCTAATCTGGCCCTCGAATCCACGTCTACATTTTTTCATTACAACCCTTTAATCCAGCATTTTTTTTAGACCTGGGACACCAGGTGGGTGCAATTAATGATGAGGTAGAACTGAAAACTAGCAGGCTCCGGCCCACGCAGGGTAAGAGTTGAGTATTCCTGGTGTAGCGTGTAAAAACCAGCTGTTTGGACTGGAGCTCAGGATTCACATTCATTACTGATAGGTGTAATAGGAACAGCTGGATAATTCTGTTACCTGAACCTCTTCCTACCTTGAGATGAAAATAATTACAAAAATGTTTTTTAGGATGCTTCAGGTCCCGAAAATGGAATTGTGGAATTGAAAACTATTCTGGATTGTAGGGGTTTACCGGTTTATAGTCTGCTTCGCACACATCCACAGACATCTCTTCATTGATGCCATTTTGGGTGCATATCCAAAAAACGTCAGGGGGCAAACATAGTGTAAATCACATACTGACCCCTATCCACTACACACTCACTCAAGAAGGCCCTCAAAGGTCACATATTGCTGATGAAAGTCTAAATGTGTCTTTCACATAGTGACTAGGGGTTTAGTAAATAATTCAGGACCATCTACTCATCTGAGTGATGCAGCTCATGGTCGAATGTTAATGAATAAATCAAGTATTTATTTCTAACTTACAAATTTATCATTTAAGAAATTAACATTAATTCAACATTATGTATGTTGTGTTTGGAAATCATACGTAAACAAATGCACACGTCATCTCATTAAAGCACGCCTATCTATTATTTTGTGCGAAATTGCCTAAACTCATAATTAACCTATTGCCATAGGGCTAGGGGTATTCAACTCTTACCCTACTAAGGCTGGCGCTTGCTGGTATTCTGTTCTACCATATAATTAATTGCATCCACCTGGTGTACCAGGTCTCAATAAGTGCCAGATTAGAGTGTTGCAATGAAAAAACTGAAAAAACAGTTACAGCACATTAAACTACTTTTTGTAAACCTGTGCTATATTCCTATACTAACCTATAATAACCTATACTAAGTTCATACCACATCCAACCAATATTTCAGATATTTTTCAATAGCAACAGATATATATGTGCAGACTTAACGTTCATACATTTACAATTTTACTCAAATCTTGCTGTTCAGGGGCTGAATGGAAAAGAAGGTTGAAGAGAGTGGAACTAAAACTGACAAGGGTCAATATTGAGGATGAAGTATCTGCAACCTAAAAAGCGTTTTCCTCAGAATGCAGTCTCAATCGCTAATTATTTTTTAGTAACACTATAATGCATATCTTCCACCCATACATTGTTTTCACAGCAGTCAAGCCACTTTACAAGTAATTTAGCAGACATTTAAATCAAATTACAGGAGCTTTACTATTAAGTGCCTTGCTCAAGTGCACAACAGATTTAACAATTGTCAGCTCAGGTATTCGAACAAACAACCTTTCATAAATTGGCCCATTGTGCTAACCCACATAGCTAACTCCTAGGCCCTGTAGCAGACAAAACATTCAGGAAGCAAGATGGATTATTACCATCTTAAAAAATCGAGAATAAGGCTAACCAAAAATCATTTAAGCTTAATTGTTAAATAAGGCACATATACACACATACAAAATTTCAGGTAGTATTATTCCACAGTTTCCTTTATTTACACCAACATCCACAATGTTTATAGCAATATGGTAAACATAGTAACTGACTTGTATTACACTTATCAGGGCTTGTCCATAAGAGGGCGCCATGTGCCTGTGAATGATTTCTTAGGGCTCCGCATTTAGACACATTTTATTAAATATATAATTGTATAATTTCATAATACTTAAATAGCCAGGATGATTGCACCTCAATGTGGAACCAATTCTAAACATGTGTTTGCGATGAGACAAACATTAGTATTCTTTAATAACAACTATGCCAACCATTTTGGGAAAATGCATTGAAAGGTCAGGGTGAGCTACTTTACTCACCTACTTAAGAATAAAAAATGTATCACTACATCAATGATGACAATGACAATCATATTGGGGGGGTTAAATTCCTCTGGAGCTTACATAGCATTTATGTCACAAAGGTACGAATTACAAATACAGGCCAAGGATCCATAAATCATCCAGTCCTGAGTGGGTCTCCTGTTCGAGGTCAACTGCAATTCCTTTTACCGGTGACTAGCTTGGTAATGCTGTGATGTACGTAGGGTCTTATATTGAACCCATCCACATTTTATCCCATTAATACAGAATTAATCATTTCCAAAGCATTGTCGAAGTAGTAGTTTTATATGGTATGCTGCATGAACTCCAGTACCTACCCTGACCTCGACGGGTACAGCAGATACGAAGCTGCACTGCGTTTTGTTATTGCTAAACCCTTGGTTCCCAGGGAGGTTAACTGTGTGTGTTATGGAGCGGCTCCTCCACACTTTCCTTCTGTCATCAGAGGTTTAAGGGATGGCTATGAGTTGACAGTGTTAGCACAATTCATGTAGCTCCTGCATGGTTAGGCCCTTCACATGTGTAGCACGCGCACACACACACGCACACGCACACGCCAGGTTGCGGTCATGAGGAGCTCCATTAGGTTGAGGGGTGGATCCAGACTGAAGCAGGCATTGTCCACATCCTCGATGGCTGACTTGTGAACCGTCCTTTACATTGAGTTTGTGTCCCTTGCAGGCCTTACTAAAAGGTACAGATCACATGTTCACTTTGACCCCGTCCCATCCCCGCCAAAGCATTGAAATAATACCAATATGGTATAAAGACATTCATCATGTAAGGAGGCCAGCAGGGCACGTTGACATTGTCGGACGTCCCCCCGTCATCCAGGAGCTGGCCTGACTCAAAGAGGAGACGTGTTATGGGAACGTCTTGGGTCCCACCACCTCACTCTAAGTAGTACTGGCCCTGCTGGTTGACGGGTGAAGTGGCAGGGAGGAAGAGAGGCTTCGGGGGCACCTGGGGCTTGAGGGAGGCTGTGCGCCGCACAATGGCGGCACGCTGCAAGTGGGGTGGTTCGCTGTAGCTGTGCTGCCGTGTCAGGCAGGCGCTGGGAATGAGCGGCCTGTGGGCCTCACAACCAGACCCACTACCGCCGCCTGAGTTCATCCGGGTGAGCAGTTGGTGGGGTGGCGGCCCCTGTCTGAAACTGTGCTGGCGTGGGACGGCCCCGCCGTTGCCCATCTTGATCAGCGAGTGCCTCTGGGAGTGGTGGCGCGACACGGCGCTGCGCTCGGGGATGGACTGCTGCTGCAGCGGTGTGACGCCAGCCGAGGAGGCAGCGGCGGCGTCCGGGGGCACGTCCAGGCGGCGGGTCAGGCTATCCCGGGGAAGCGTAGAGGAGCTGTAGTACGGGGCCGACTCAGTCTCGGGTATCTGGGGATGGCATCTGAAGCTGCCCTGGCTGTGACTGTGGTGATGGCTGGAGCTGCCAGGCAGGGGGGCGCATGGAGAGGGCAACACCGTGATGCTGTGGCTGCCCGATGCACTGACCTCGTGGATGTGCTTCAGCAGCTCGTCCAGGGCCGCCACGTCCACCACCGACTGCGGGCAGCAGGAGGACAACTGGGACGCTGAAGCTCCCTGCGCACGCTCTTCGTTGGGGATCTTTCTCTCCTCTGGAAGGTGCCCCAGGGCTTGGCCATTGGTTAGGCTGTGGGAGAAGGGGTAAACCTGCTGGGTGACCCCTGAGCTGGACCGCGATGTACCCAAGCCAAAGCCTGTGCATGAGGGAGATTTGGAATCCTTGGCATTGTTGCAGTTCTGGTTCCTTTCCCACTGGTTGCGGAAGGCCTTCATGTTCTTGATGGGCAGCTCCGGGGTAGATTCTGGGGTGGGCAGGCCAGAGAGGTCCTCGCCCTGGGAGAGGTTAAGTTCTGGGTCCCCCAGGGACATGCCATGCCTGCCTGGTGTATGCTCCTTCCCGTTGGGTATGAAGGAGCTGTACATCTTGGGTGTGGACATGTCCAGCTTCTCCTCCTTTGGCGGGCCGTCCAGCAGGCCATTGAGCTTGGCCAGGCTGCGAAGTGAGAGGGCCGGATGGATAGAGGCCTCCGGGTCCTTGCCGAGCCGGCGGGCACGACGGGCATTGTGACTGCAGTAGCACGACACCAGGAAGCCGGAGAGGATGGCTCCAATGAAGAAGGCCACCAGGACACAGGCGATCAACAGGGTGTAATGCACACTGGGACTGGACTTCTCTGTATCAGGGAGCCGTCGAACACCTTCAGGAGAACAAAGAACATGAGTCAATGACATGGGAATATAAAACCATCATCTAGTCAGGTATTATGACTGAAGCACTGATGTTTGGGCTTTGGGCCAGTAGCCTAGGAGTTGAAAATCATCGGGCCAGTAACTAACAGCATTGGGCTTTCTTTTCTCCATTGAACACGGAGAGCTATCTTTCCATGCTACCCTTTTGGCAGGTGCAACGCGGAAGCCTAGAGTCTACTCATTCATCAAAACAAATCGCCAAACTGAGCCCAGACTCTAAACACAGAAAACGCACAGCTTAGAGGAACCCCTCTGCTGACTGAGTTCATACTTTACTGCCGGTGCACCTGGCTTCTCGCATTTGCCAAAGATCAACACTTAGATATCCAAAAGCTTATCGGCGCAGAAACAGGCACGCTGCAGCCAGGTATTGAGGCTTGGTTAAGGGGATGCTACATAAAAACTGTGCCTCAGCCTATCTGTCAGAGCAGCAGCTGGGATTGGGTTTAGCCCAACAGAGGTAATGGTGTCTGTGTCCTCTGGGGAGCTCCAATAAAATGTCATGAATGTTTAATAGAAACATTATGAGCAGTGGATGTGCTGGATTAAGACTAAAGTTCTGGTCAGTAACTTTTCATTAAGGCACAGTGTAATTGGGATTGAGACTGAGTAATTGCACAGTGTTAACAAATACTTGGCTCAGTGATTTGTATTATTGTATTAAAGTGAAAGTTTTACGTAGAAACATAAATACTTGTTCTTCATGCAAAATAATACGATCAGAGCAAACACAACCCCACCCCCTGCTCGGCCCCTTGTGAGCATCAACGTGTTCGTTCACTTTCATCTCCGTCATTGTTTCCTTTCTTTTTTCTCGAACAGTTAAAAATAGTACGGGCGAAAGAGAGACGTGTGGTAATTAGACTCAGCCGAAGTGAATCCTTCTCTCGAAGACGCTCTCGAGCAAAGGCCCTCCCATGTGGTTCTTATAGAGATGCTTTATGTAGGTCACAGATTTACCCAAAGAGTGATGTTCCCGGAGGATTCCTTGCGTCTAATGGGAACCAAGTGCATTGTAAGCCTCGGAATTCAACTCTGAGACGCTGGGCAGTGAGTGATATGCTGCCACAGTCTGCCAACAAATGCTAGAGTAGCATTCATGAGTTACATGTGGGGATTTGCTAAGCAAGCTTCAACTTCGGTCGATGTCAAGACATTGTTTGCATGTGTGAGGTATCTACCAAAGCCAGCTTTGATATAGAAAAAAATTAAATATGCTCCAGATACCATTTAAACTTGTGTACTGTTGTCTTTCCTACTCATCAAAAAATCACTTTTGTACAATGTTTTTCAGAGGAAATAAATGTGTAAATAAAGTGAAATTTATAGTACTGTGTCCCTGAAGTAGGTATTTTTCGAGTTTTTGCTAAAACCTCCAAAGCTGATAAGTTATAAGTCACAAAACAAAAGACAAGAATCCAATAGAAAATATGTAATGTTGCATATGTACAGTAGGTAAGTAAATGGACATCAGAACTAGAATATACAGGTGAAGGGCCTCTGGCACTGACATGAGGTTCCACTGAAAGGCTGATACATTTGTATTCTTACCAGGGTTATTGAGGTTACCCTTGTTGTGGCACCCAACAACTAACTTGTTTACTTGAACTTACCTGAGATTACAGAATAAATACACACGTGTATTGGAATAGCGTGACTATTCTCTTCTTCCATCAGCACTAGATGCACAATCCCAAAGAGTTGCGAAGCTATTGGTAATGTACCAACGTTCATTTCATATATAATATCCATTCTGTGGCCATTTTGGCAAGACTAAGTTGTGAAAAACCGTCAATTAATCAACGGTGGTATTATTTTCCAGTTAACTTTGACACTCAAATATTGACATTTTCCACCCCCACCATGAGTTTGACTCTAGGACAGAAAAATAATTATTACCACTGTCAACTTAAAAAAAGAAAACATCTTCAAAGAATAATGGATATGCCGAACCCCTCATTAAAACCAATCCTATTCACCAAGTTTGTGATTTATTTTTAAGGACATTTTTTATATCTGTCATCTCTTATTATAGAATGTTATTAATGAATATTCGACACCAGCAATTTGTTTCCCACCTGATTGCTGGGATGAAGACTGTGGTGTAAGAGGAAGGAGAGGTCTGAGAGGATGTACTGCAGCTTGTCTCGACAGCAGACCAAACCCCCACTAATGATGTGTAGTCTCCTTTCAGAAACTGAGCATATTTTACAGCTGTTGATTTATCACCCTGGTGTATGATACACCTTCAATGGTTTATATATCCAGCCAACTTCCAGAGGAGAAGTTGAAGGTGCCCAAAGAAGAGCATGCCCAGTCTACTTGATTCATTCTTCATTTTTTAGAACACTCAACACTCATCCACTACTAATGGTTTATTCCATGTTATAGAGAACATTATCTTTATTCCAGCTTATAGAGAACATTATCTTTATTCCAGCTTATAGAGAACATTATCTTTATTCCAGCTTATAGAGAACATTATCTTTATTCCAGCTTATAGAGAACATTATCTTTATTCCATCTTATAGAGAACATTATCGAAAGCAAAGACTTGCCATTTTGATGTGTTTTAAAGCATCTTATACATTATCTTTCCTTTAATTTAAAGGACATATAAAGATAAGAGCAGGCAGGGGACAACATAGACACGTGATGAATTAACCAAAAGTCACTAAGTATCTTGTAATAATTTGCATAGATATTCTGAAAGTAAGTGAGAGTAACCTGCACACAACGGTAAGATTTTCTCACCAAAAGTTTTTTTGGGAGCATCCAAAAGCACTTCCTAAAATGTAGAATTTGTATTGGTCACCGAAGGTGCACCGGCTTCTGTTGTCAAATGAAAACAGTGTCACCCTCACTCTCCGACTGGTGTTGCTTGAGGACTACACAATTTGGCTGGTGTCAAAGATTATCTAGACATGTGCGCCGTTTTCCTGCAATTACTCTATCAAAATGTTACTGTGATAGAATCCTACATAATGGCTAGTGTTAATGAAGTGCTAATTTGGCTTTAATAAACAAAACATGCACATCCGCTTTGAGGTTTCCAGATATCTCTGCAGATAACCAAGAGGCTAATCCAGGCCTCAGGACTTTGCAGGACTGGTATTTTGAAGGATTACAGAACTGCCAGTGAGAAAAACATGCATCAGACTCGACCCTGCTTTGACGGGTTTATAAATAGCATCCTAGATTCCAGTCAGAAAGAGTTCTCTGCGCATTTTGTTTGGGCTGCATCGTACATTTTAATTCAACATGAGCTCTGCTATTGATAATGCAGATAGATTAATATAATGTTTAGCCCATCAGTGGTGGCCATGGAGTGCCCAGTGAGTGCACTCTTAACAGGAAATCCAGATAATATTAATCAGAGTGTTTATAAGTGTGTGTGTGTGTCTGTGTTGCCTATGGAATTAGTAGTTAAGGGGAAATGCATAATCACTAGAGCCTACCAGGGAACATAATCAGGAGTCATAAACAGTTTGGATAATATATTTTTTTGCCTAATTATATAACTAGAAAAAGTGCAATTTGCCTGTAGGGAGAATCTGTTATTTTCAGCAGGTCTTTTGGACCTGCACTTCAGGCTGCTGGTAATGTATTTCTGCTGTGGTTTTCAGGCGCACATTTATCTTCTGAACCTGGTTCTTTATGAGCACCCTTGAGCCAGGACAATAGGACCATTAGCTGTTAAGTAACACAGCAAAATGCGGCACGGTGGATGAGCTTGTGACTGGTAAACATAATCCATTTGACTGCAAATGTGTTCAAACTAAAACAGTGCTGGGAAACTATTAGTAGATTTCTGCTGTGTAAAAATGTCAGGGCAAAACGTTGCTCCAATTCTGTCTAGTCGGTGTGCGTGAGGTCTACAAGTTTGTACATATTTTATGAACAGATTTAAAGGTAGACTCAGTGAAAAGATGTAGATGCTTCAAATATATATTTTTTAAAGGTCGCACACATTTTATCTCCTATTAACTCCAATGCCCAGCTGTAAATGGGGGCTAACACCAGACTAGGTTTTAAAAAAGGAAAATAATTAAACTACTAATTAAGATTTTTCACCACACCATGACCAAACTTCATAACTCCCATACCTGTAACCATTCAAACGTACCGTCGAACCCACAGACCTCTATGACAGATGCATGTGGAAACGTGTTTTTTCTGATATTCACGATGCTCCCCAGGGTGGAAATTCATTATAGTTTCATGCAGAAGACCCTCATCACAACTGTAAATAGGGGCTGCCAAGCCTAATATGACAGTGCCTCCGTTCAGGATTGATGTTACCTGTGTGAATGTGCCTGGGAAATCACTGCGTCAAAGTAAAGACGCTTGGTAGGCACCCCCAGGAGATGCTGGATAAAGGTAATTCTGAGTCTGAAGAGAATTTGGACCAGCTACAGTAACTCGTTCACATTGAGGTTGGGGGTTGTTGTCGGTAAAGAAAAAAAAGGATATTCAGCCTGGTCTCAAAAGACCAATCATCACTTTGGCTGACTCAATACTAATAGACAATTCAATAATTTCCCCAGTCACTTCATTTAATAACACATATTCTTTTCAATAGGGTTAATATTGCCTGTTTATTTCCCTTTATGCCATGAATGTCCTCCAGGGCCAACGGTGTGCTTATTGATTGCTTTGTGAATAGCGTAATCAATCGACTGTTTGTCTTGTGGTCGGAGCTTCGCTAAGCGTCCATGCGATGGTCCGCGGCATGACTGACTGATGAGAGAAAGTGGAAAAACGACAGTGCTGGAAAACAGGCTTCTGCGCACATCCCTGAGGGGGCGGGCAAATCAGCTGAGTCACACATAAGAGCGTATGCATGTTATTGATAGAGCCTAGTCGAGTCTCTATGGGAAAAATGCTGTGATGAGTTGATAAACGACACAGAGCAATACAAACTTCGTTAAGGTTTTCTCAAAGTAATGAGGTCGACATACCGCGTGGACATCTGAATAATGCATGCAGATTCCAGGTGTCTGAGGTGAATTCTGCCAAGTCTGCCATTTCATTGGCTACTACCATGTGAGCGGATGAGCAATCGTCAAATCATTGAAGTGTTTTTAAATTAACTGAAGCACTTACAAATAGAGTTCTCTCTCTGTTACCTGCCTTGCATTAAAAGGGAATGTCTACAGCATAATTTACTACTAAACATGTAATAAATTGCAGGTGCCAGTAATTAAGATAATTTGCACAGCGTTTGACTATAAGACCATGACATAGCCCTCCCCTTCCCTGTTGACAATGTCATCCCCCACCTCGGTTGAATCAGGCCAATACAGTGGGATTTCATACTTTTTCGTCCCGCAAGGAATTTCTGTGGCACATTTTGTTGTGTTAAAATGTCAGATTGAAAATAGATCCAATAGGGATTGTCTCCCTTTCATTTTCACCACACACAGTTTAAAAATGCAAAATATTGCTTATAATGTGAAACGGAAGGTGATTAAACATAAACAAAAAATAAAATGTGTTGGTTGGATGAGTATTCAAATCCCAAGTCCATACCTGGTTAAAACCACCGTAGGCTCCGTACGGTTTCTTCCAGCTTACGGTACATTTCTGGTTTCTGAAATCTCTTTCCATTCCTTTGGTTAAAAATGGAATTGTTTAAGCTCAGAGGTTGGATGAGCACTGTTCGATAACAGCAACTTTCAAATCTTGCCACAGATTGCGAAGTGGTTCGAGTTCTGGACTTGACTGGGCTGTGCACTGACACTGAGCAAACCACTCCATTGTATACGTAGCTGGGAGTTTTGGGTAGTTCTCTTGCTATAAGGTGGACATCTTCACTCTAGCAATTTCCTACATTTTCCTGCATCCATCTTGACCTAAAAAACCTTAGGGATGGTGTTCTCTTAGTGTTTTTCATTTAGCTAAAAAATGCAACCTTTTGCCACATATTTGAAAGTGTATTTCACATGCCTTAAGGCAAAATCCAAAAAGGATTTAATTTCCCTAATGCCTAGCAATGGCCAATCTTCCATATTACTCAGCTTTGCAGCAGTTTCTCCTACCTTGACCAAAATGGAACTTTGTAAATCCATCAGAATTACCATAGAACATTTGGTGGCTTCTCTGACCAGAGACGTCTTACAGTTTTTGGATGTCCTTCACAAGGCAGAGTGCTGGTTTTGCCATTTAAATGTTTTTAAAATGGATACAACATTGTTGCAAATAATGTTCTATCTTTGCAATTTTCTTTTCTATTTCAACACTGACTGTTGTTTTTCCAAACCTTTCTCCTGTAAATACTCTGCTTTCTTACATATAAAAACAGGTGTATTTATTTATGAAATCATGTGACAATACTTTCACATTGGTGGACTCTATTAATTTGTCATTGGAATGGGGGTGAATATTAATTCACACAATCAAGTCTTAAAAAAAAACAACACGTTTTTCAAATTTGCTATTTTGTAATCAGTGTTGGGCATAGTTTTTTTTAGGATTACTTTTTAGTTACTTGATGAGTTCACAAGTTTTGGGAAGTGCCTAATTAAGACAAAATCATCAGGTAAATGGAGTTCATATCTTAACAGTGACCCATAAAACAAATGGAAAGAGTAAAGAAAATATCAATCATGGTCACCAGTAAGATATGAACACCATTTACCTGATCATTTTGTGTTAATTAGGGACTTTTCAAAACTTGTGAACTCATCAAGTAATAAAAAGTAATCCTAAAAGTAACTATGCCCAACACTGTTTGTAATACTGTGTAGATTATGATAGAAATTCCTAATTACATACACTTTCATATCGGTATACTACAAAACTGTCACAAGCCCATTGCATATCAATCCATGGGATACCCTGCTACACAGTAGCAGCTCTAGTGAAGGCTGTAACTAACACTGGTAGAAGGCCTCAGCGCTGAAATGCAGTGCTTTAGACCGGGAGCCCCCGCAAGAGCATTCTGAAGTACTTATTACGCAGCTCTTGTTCTTTAAAAAACCTGGTCGAGCTTAAGGGACAAACCAAGGCCAATTTACGGATCGCATGTTTGGAGCCAGCTGGCAAACCAAACACAGGTCTGTCCAACGTTGTACAGCCGCAGGACCAATCTTTTAGAACACTGCAGCTCACTTAAGCTGTGTGGAGTAATCATAGATGGGCACAGAGCCACTCTGAGCTGCAGGTCGATAACCATCTCTCCATCCCCCTGTCCGTATTGATGCATCTTTCTACATTATACACTAACCCAAAACTAGAACACTCAACTATCGAACGAGAACAAGTGAAATGTTTAAGGATGCCTTGGCCAAAGCTCACCTACGTGCCTTAAAATATGTACCCATTTTTTTCTTTATACATTTATTATGGATTACAGACTTATTTATTTAGCTACATTCAAATACATCACCTTTAAAAACACGAAGAAATATTTCAAGCTTGTCAATCCATTTAGAGAACACTGAAGAGTTTATCATGTGATATTTTCATCCCGATTATCGTGTGATATTTCCATCCCCTTTAAGCCTCGTCACGTCAGCAACCCCTCTCATGTAGGATGGTTGAGGAACGATCATATGCTTCCTCCGAGCACGTGTCACCAAAATGTCCAAATCATCATTCAACAAGTCAGTAGATATGTGGGAGGAATTACACATTTCCCAACTATACAACCATGGCTGAATTAACAGCCGCACGACCTGCACACAAGGTATCGCACAAAAAAAACACAAGGTGATTGTGTCTAATTATTCACCAGTCTACTCCGGGCAGTGCTGTACTAATATGTGCTGCCCCTAGCAGACTCCCCGGGCATAGATGGTAATGCCGTGACCAAGACTCGAACCCCGGTTACTGTGGCACAGTTGTGCTGCTGGAGGCCCTGAAAGCATGCCCTTATAAAATGTATGTCTTCTGATGATTGTTTTAAAGACACTTAGAAATAAATAATCACTAAGGACATTGCCTGGCAACATGTTGGCATGGTCCCAAAGACTAGTCCGCCATTGGAGGGTGGAGATTTTTGTATATTCAACATGACTTTCAGGTTTTTTGGAATTGCTACTACAGGGTTTCAGTGATTGAAAACAACCTTCAATGCATTCCCTGAATTTACAACGTGCCACCTTGAACCATTTGTACTGCAGCAAGATGTTATTGATTGCTAATGAGGCTGCCGAAGCGACACTTCTTGGGATTTGTCTACACAAGTTGCACCTGGGGGCCAGCAGAAATCCTCACTCACTGGAACATGTTGTTCTGTGAGTACATGCCGTTGATGATAACTTGTAAATCTCATTTGGGCCACAAGGGATTGAACCAAGAGAAAGCATGCCCTGATACAAAAATTAAACCTGTTACCTACACTTTCTGTTATTAGTAACTAAAAACATATAGCAAAATGGCAGTATCCAGAATAGGGCTCTTTTCCCAATTGAGAAATCACTCCTCTGACACGGACCTTCATGCTTGGCTGGCCTATCCCACAAGGTTAATGTCCAACGTGCCTCTTGGCAGCCGCGGCTGGTGTCTCCATTAGCCTGTAATAGTGTAATTTACTCCATGGGTTGATAACAGTGAACAGCTAAAGGATGGGCTTATATTACATCACATCTTAGCTTACATAACAAATCTGGTGTGAGACTGGCTCAACCATTACTATGTTCAGAAATAGTTATTAATATGGGCATGTTCAGTCATGATTTCTGGGATTGAAAGTACAGCACCTACTGGTTACCCAAAAAGCATTTAATCTTAAATTTAGTAAAAACTAATAATTATAATAATAGAAAAGTATCAGACCTCATTCATGGACCTCCATTTCCAGAACAAATTACATATTCTCTACAATATTTGGAAGTAGATGTGTAGAAATGTTCAGAACTGTATATTTAAATCCCAAATCTATAAAAGTGTAGTAAAAAGGTATACTAGAATCAAAGATCAGGGTATTCTTCCAAGCTGTTTATTGTGCAACATTCAGTGAAATTACTAACGCACAATAGGTGTTGCAAAGTCACTGCATGTAACTTAATGAAAAGTGTTTATGGTCAATGTCATACTGCAATTAAACAAACTGCAATAAAACAAAACTAATACAACGCAGGGGAAACGGGGACAGTGATGGAGATGAAAACTCACCGTAGGCGGAGTCTGCCGCAGAGTTCTGGTTTCGAGTGGTCGCCAGCACATCTGCTGAGGGATGCAAAAAAGCAAAAAATGTAAAACAAAAATAGAGTGAATTACAATACTGCAACAATTATGACAATAAAAATGTTTGTTTTTTTCTGGCTGGGTGAAAATGAAGTCAGCTAGAATGCTCTAAAAATTCCTAAACTGTGGCCCTTTAATAACAAACGTTTTAGATTTAGCCATTTCTTTTTTCCTTCACTTTCTTGTAATGCAGTCCATCTCATAACTCTAGTGTAGCATAACTGTGTATGCGGTATGTAACTTTGCTAATTTAACTTTTTTCCCCCACATTCCACTTCGATGTTGACAGTTAGGTAATGACAAATTGCTTCATTATGAACTAAAATCCATAACAGATCCAACAAAAAACTGAGGGGATATTATACTATGGCTGACTAAAAAATCTGCCTTGTATATAATTCGTCAAAGGACTAAACCCCTCTTTTTACAGGACTGATGTTTAGCTTATTGGCTTGTTGCTATGGGTGCGACATTGACAGCATACCATTGCAGTTGTCAGGGTACAGTGAGTAGTCCCCCTGGATGTCCTGCTCAAATCCAGCCCTGGAGAGAGAGTGACAAAACAAGCTTATATTGGGAGAAGGATCGTCATTATATTTACATTACCGTTCTGAAAAGATGTTTGTGCCTGGGACCGGAAAGGCTTTTTTCTTTCTCCATTGGGGCCGCTTGGCAAAAATATTATTGACAATTAATTTGAAGCACCACTTTTTCACATATGCAATTGTTTTATGACAGAAATAATATGGTCCATCAAGCAATGCCATTGCGTATTTTAGAACACATTAGGGGTTATGAAAACAGTTATCAATACGTGAGGATATGAAATAGAAAATTCTAAAGCCAAGTGCAGGGAGAGAAGAGGGCCTAAGACCTAGCCTTGAGGGACACCGTTAGTGAGACCGTGGCACAAAAACACTCTGTCCACGCCAGCTTTTAGGAGTGGCCTGCCAGGTAAGCTGGAACCCAGGAATGTGCAGGACTTGAGACACCCAAGGAGATTGATCATTAACAATGAGAACATAAAAAAAGAGACCACTTTGGCAGAGCCGAGAGCCTCTGTGTCTCCTCTTTTTCTCCTATTATACTGTAATTGGGAACTGTGTCATTCAGCCCACAGCTGGAAGGGCATTTAGCAATAACCTGACACAGAATCCGCCCGACATGGAGGTTGGCAACAAGAGAAGAATGTTCATAGCAGATACATTCACCACCTGTAAGCACATGCTGCATGTCACTATGACGTCACCATCCTTCAAAACCTTGTGCGGCCGAACCTTTTGCAGAAAAATGATAAGAACGGAGATAACATCCATTTTGCTGGCGCTTTAACAAAGTCAGTCTTCTCTCCCGTTGTACGCTGTCCAATTAGAAACCAGCGCCATTAGAAAAGACAAGAGGCCAGGACTAATAAAAGGTCAGATGACAGTCAATCTTCCCATCAGGTGACAAGGGGTGTAGAGGTGGCTGGTCTCATCTGGTCAGGAGCGATGACTGAGGTCTTATATAATAATCCAGGCCCTAAGATGATATATGTAGCCAGCTACAGTCTTTTGTCTTTTACCCAGCAGGCTTCAGGGATGTGGTTCACACAAATACATGTCTAAAGATGAATGGCTGTATTTGGGAAGCAACATTGATTTACATTTTTAATTTAATTTTTTTTATAATTCAAAAAAACAAATGGAAGAGTTGGTCAATGGAAAGTGACACTATAAACATCAATGGAGGATGGTGGAGGGCACTCACAAACATCAGATTGTACCAAAAATATAGTGCATATAATACCGAAAAAAGTACAAAGTTGTTGTTTGAACTTTTGGCAATGTTAATAGTTTGTCTTAATTTGCATTTATGCAAATATTTATATAAATGGATGAAAAGGGGAGAATCCACATTAACAAATGCTCTGTTTAAGCCCACGTACACTCACCTGTGCTGTCTAGACTTTTGACTCATTCATTATTCATTTCTGTTGCTGCATTATTCAACAAGTTTGTCAAGAAAAAACACACAGAAATGATAATGTTTCACTACAATCTGATTGTTGATTTTCAGATGCTGCTTTAATTTTAGTGCATCTAATTTGTAAAAACGTAGACTGTACTAAAGTAACTGCAGAAAAACAACATCCATTTGAATAAATTAACTGAAAACCTTCCTTGCATTTCTGCCATTACTTGGGTGAGTTTTGAATTTTGGTAAATCTTTCTCCGCTACCAACTGGTCTTGTCCTATGTCCGACTAACCCTGCCTTGTCAGCAGCTCTGCAACTCCTGGGACAGATGCGGGATGGCGAGGGGCGCTCAGATGTTTCATCCAACCACGTGCGCCAAGCCGGGTGATTCTTTTCACACTGCTCCTCCAAAATGGAAGCCTTCAGATTACTGCGGTGAGTTTAACAGGCCTTTATTATCGTTTTCCTGTTGTTAAGTTAACTGGAAAAAGTTGGAGAGTCAACAGCGTAAAATTAAAGCAATCGATCCACAAAGATGTAAATGGCAAGTGGATTTGGCACAGTGTACACATAAGAAGTTGATGACAGAAAAGGAGAGGTCCTCTGGAGTGCAGGACTTGTCCATTGCTATTTCAGGGCTTTCATCGTTCATTCTCATTAGGACTTTTCCATCAGCGCACGCCGCTTGCGCTGACAGCCGTCAATAGATTGAGATGCCGCATGCCTGTGAAATGAGAGAAAGGTCCATACACAAGCAGATACATTTAGAGTGGCTGGAAGCTAATGGAATGAACAGTTTGAAGGCTGCACACAAGTGTCCATTATTGGATGGGAAATGAATATGATTAGTCTGAATTCCACTTCCGACACCAACGGGTGCTCATTGCCATTCGCCCTCCAGCCCTTTTCATCTCTGAGATACCGAGTCCTTGCTTTGTGTTTGTTTATTTCTGCTCCCACTTTCTGCGCTCCTTCTCGCTCTCCATTTATTCTTTGTCAAAAGTGTTGGATGTGGAGCAAGAGATTGTTATTCGTTTTCTTCACTTAGATGCATTATAGGTCTTCCATTGACTTCTAGTGAATGAAGACTAGGAGATGCACAGTGGGCCCAACTCTCAGAAAATCACTGTCTCACTGAAAATGCATACTGGTAAACAAAGTCCTAAAAGAGATATATAGACAGAGTGACATGGATATAAAGTATTTATACAAATATGTCATACAAATGCTTTAAAATGAAAAACGATGACACACAGTCATAGGTAGGGACACATCTTAGTATTGAGGTTTCAGTTCAATAAACAGCGGGCCAGGCTGCAGAGTTGCTTCGAGACTGGTAAAGCACTTCAGCTCCATTTTGATCTTGCTGGTCGTCTCACTCGGGAGCTCTTTGGAGCATTTTGCCAAGGCGGCCCTGTCTGCCAAAGCGGCTGTCGCATTCACCTCTGGATCAACCCACTGGTCTCCAGGGAAACCACTGACTCACCGCCACGACAACAAGGCCCATCTGCTGCTCATCTCAGGGAAGTGGCTGTTCCACAGTGTCCTGGATAAGAGGTTTCCAGAACCTTCTCTGAGCGCTATAAATGTTCCTCTGACCAAATTGAAATATTATATTAAACTCTGAACAAACTGTGATGTTTTTAGATATATAATGATTTTCACAATAGTCTGTCAAAGTTCAAAATTCTGCAATTTAATCAGCCAATTCCTGTACTGCTAAGATGAAGAATGCAATAAACACTTTTCCAATTTCCCCCAAAATTCTATTACTAGGGCACACAGGTTTTTTCTGGCACCCAAAATATTCAGGCAAGGCCTTCCGCTGCAGACAGTATGACAAAACATGTTTAACACCCAACACTGGAAGGACCAAGTCGTAACTCAGAGCGTAATTGCAACTCTGTGGCAGACAACATTGCAGACTGATACCTTTTCCTACATTCAATTAGGTCCCACAAATCTAAGACATTGTGTTTTAACTGTGAAAATTATCAAAAAGAAAAATGGACACTGGGAGATTTAGGTAAATGTCACACATGGGCGAAACAACCACACAGGGTGCAGAGACAGAGGATAGATAGGGACACAGCGTGGCAGCTTGCCAACTGTCAGACAGGTGTGAGAATGGGTGTGAGCCAAAGCCTTGTTATTTAGCACCACTTTACCGAGGGGAGGTGCCATGTCGCAGTGATCCTCAATCTTGCTCACGGAGGGCCGCAGTGCTGTCTCTTCTGCAGCAAAACACCTGAATCCACTAATCAAGGTGTTGACAATTTTTTTTTCTTCTGATTATTTGACTGGGTGTGATGCCACTAGGACAGACGTGGATTGGGATGAATGGCGACTGCTGGGTACTAAATGGGTTTGGTGAACCAGGTTAGTATAATGAGGACCACTGCTGGGTACTGGGTGGGTTTTGTGAACCAGGTTACATGGCTGTAGGGCCAAGTGTATATCAATCAGCTTCGATCCACTGTGGCTAATGGCCACACTTCACTTCATGAGAACTGATCAATAGTTATTGAGTTATTTCCAATTCTCCAGAGAAGACAAGAGATTTTCATTTTCAGTCAGTCCAGGGTGGAAACGTGCTTTATTCCTGACAAACAGCAGCATCTGTCAGAACAAAATAATTGAATGGACTTGAGCCTTTGTGGCTTAACTGGTTGATGGTTCTTTTTACTTGAACTGGATAAAAGCCAGCAGATATGAAGAAACAAATCAATGATGCATGAGCAGCAAAGCACAAGCGCCGCCTACTTTAGGGACTCTCATTTTCATCCATCAATTTCCTGTGTTTAAAAGGGGCAAAATCCACTTGCCACTTACATCTCACTGGATTGATGGCATTCATTTTACTCTGTTGGCTGCTGCCTCTTACTGCTGCCATTTGATTTCTCCCCCGCTAATGTAACAAGTGCAGGAATGTTTGACATGACGTGTCAAACTTAACATTTGTAATGGCTGAAAATGTTTATTCACCATCAAATAGCAACTCTTTGTTGGTGATTATGTAAATGTTTACAAATTAGATGTGTTTAAATAACAGCAACAAAAACAATACTCGGAATAAATGGATATTACTTCAGATACAATTTCTGGTATGTCTCTACAGGTGTAATCTAATCCAAATTATTTTATTTTAACATATTTTTGTTGCCATACTTTTTAAATGATGAAATGCAATGTTATGAAAACAGTAATAATGAATGTGAAAATGTCAATGAATATCATGGATTTGTTTCTAAATATAAA
Organism: Umbra pygmaea; assembly: GCA_016801145.1. Classification (NCBI taxonomy): domain Eukaryota; kingdom Metazoa; phylum Chordata; class Actinopteri; order Esociformes; family Umbridae; genus Umbra; species Umbra pygmaea. Next base: position 20,567 of record JACXGM010002379.1, read on the forward strand.
TATGTTTTTGAGTAAGTTTATTCATCGTCCAAATGTTGCATTTATTAGAATAGGTTTCTCAACCATCCCAATTTCAATGACTTTTGCTAATATTAGCATACACCATACCAGAGAGTATTATTTTCGGGAATGAAGGAACAGTCTAATGGGAAAACTCCTCTTTGAAGAGCAGTCCCAATCTACATAATATCTCCTCTGTGGAACCATCTGTTTTCATAGTGCCTCAAAAGGAAATTTGAAAGGAACATTAGAGTGTTTTTCTTATCACACAGCTCACCTAACCAGAAAGAATATACCTGAACCAAATTGCCTGGAGAAGAGAACATTTTATGATCAACAACCCTGATCGAGCACAACAAAGCAAGGCAAGCCTGTCCGACATCCATCCACCGAACCCTGGACAGTGCTGAGATAATTGGAACCGGCCTCTGGCGGACTGCTGGGAAATACGGCGAATTCCGTGGCCAGGCTAAAACCCTGGTCACAGTGACGCAGATATTCTGCAAGGAAATGGATTCACTATTGGAGCGCTGATTTACTTTATTCACATCTAATACAACTGTCGAAGTCTCGCTAGCTGTTGAAATCCACTAGACTCCATACTGACAATGTCTGCCTCCTCAGCCAAAGTCAGAATCGAAGTCTGAAAAGTAATGTAATTACAATATGCTTTTGATGTTTACGGGTTAGGGTTTAAATCAAATGTTAAGACCGTAGACATAATCAGTCAGGCTGTGTTTTGACAGTCCTACCGTGTTGCCAGGCTATTGAAGCCTGGGGAAGAGGTCACCATCTGCGGTATGATGATGTCACTTACTCAATACGTTCTAACTTAATACAACTACCGAATGGTTTGAGATTGATTTCTTTTATATCGTCTGGTCTCTGCTCCCATCTGCCTTCATGGGGGCCAATGGTGATGGCAGACATGCGATCGCGCTGTCAGAGCGTTATTACCCTTCCGATTGATAGTGACAGGAAAGAAAGTGACACTTACTTGAACCCTGGTGCCATGTTGGCACAGCTCCCGGTCCGCAGCCAGATGCAGTATGGGTCGCGAGAGGACAGGCAGCTCCTAGAGGAAAGAGAGAGGCGGTTAAATCCCTGTATGATGTCGCTGCTTGGCCGGCGAGCAATAGGCGTCCGACTGTGTCTACAGGATAAAAAAAACAGGCGGGCAACGATACTTGTGCAGTTTACTGAAGCGTGGTCTGTTTGGGTTATTCCCTAGCTGGCAGTGCAGAGAGAGACGGACTGGCCTGTGTGTGAACTCTGAGGTGAGTGTTGTGTGACAGCGTGTCGGGAGGGTGTATTTAGGCTCATCCTCAAAGACGATGGCGCGTCACGCCTGTAAAAGACCACATAGAGGACAGGTGTGCAAGTCTCCCTTACTGAATATGTACGCGGGGGCGTCGGAGCGCATGTGTCATAGTTAGGCAGCCTGGAGCCCAGTGAAGCCAGTCATCTCAGTGACAGGCGCCCTCAGACACCCCCACCCCACAGCCATGGTAACACACTGACAACCAGGCCCAGGGGAACTAAAGGAAGAGGGGACTGTCATCTACCCGCCTCAGGAAAAAGCCGGATTGGGGGCTGTCTTTTCTGGCTCCATTGCACATCACTCACTTCTCTCTTCCGTGATCCCTCGCCTCTTCGCCAAATTTTGTTTATGTAAACAGCAGGTGTTTCTTCAGACTCTTTTTCTACATTCATAATTACCTGTTCGTGGACTTTGTCTTCTTTCTACTGTTTTACTGTATTAAACAGCGACATTGTTTTAAGAGCCGAGACAACCATGTCGCTACACCCACAGCAACATCTGTCGCATGGGTGTGTGAACGATAAACAAATTAACTGTTGTGGGAAAGCAGACATGTAATCCTTCTCTACGGTGTGTCCAACTGAGGGATAGCAGATGAGAGATGAACAACATCTCTTCTATTCCACGTAGCCCATTGTTCTGTTGTCACAGATACAGCAGCTCAATGTGTTGACCCAGACTGCGTATGTGCCGCCACATCCCATATCTATAATTATGCTCTTGATGTGGGTGTTCTGTGATAATTATATTCTGCTAAAGGGAAACATTTTCCCCAACATTTGCAGGCTTTTAAAATATTGATCAATTAAGCACCAGGTTTAATGGTTTAGGTGTTTGCCAAAATATGCAAAGAGGCTCTCTGAAAGGCTGTGCCAAATACATTTGGACAATTTGGGTCTATGCCTTCGCTGTAATCCATCTTGCTCCATTATCTGCCAAATTAATAGAACAAATATGTGTTGATATGGAAAACACTCAACCAAAAAATGAGTTATAGAGAGACTGTACTAATTATTTGTGATAATACTTTAATAGCAAATTATGAACAGAGAAAAAATGCATTTTGTATTTAATTGCAACACCCATTCCCCACAAGTGGTGTTTTGCCTCCTGTCAGGCCTTTGATGTAAATAAGAATTTGTCCTTACCAAAACTAAAAGGTTAAACCGTTGAGGTGAGCTACAGTAGATGACATTTTGAGACGTCTCTAAGTCTTCAGGAGCGGTCTGATAACCAGTGCTTTAGGAAAATGCTGTGGACCCAACTTTGTCTGGATTTGGATACATTTGATCAATCCTGAAGCATCTGTGGATGGGTAAATCATGTTCTGTGCACTCGCTTATTCTCTACACAGACTCTGCTCTCCTTGAGCAATCCACTCTAGCATGTTCAAAAAGTTAACCAGATCAAAGCTGAATAAATCGTCTGCGAGATGACACGGTGATCACAGTATTACTACAACAAGACACAATGTCATAGCGTAGTATAACAAAAACACTGCATTCAATTATTTCCCTGAGTCTTTTGCCAAGCATTGCAGAATAGAACCTGTAAGCAAAGCATTCAGATGCAGTCCTTTTCACTTTGTTGCAACTCACTTTCTACAGGTGCCATGCTCGTGGCAACGGCTGAGCGGCACTCTGATGACACAGCTGGTGAAGGCCACGAACAAGGCATGATGGTCCTTATCCAGCTCCATTCCCAGAATCCTCCGGTCCTCCTGTCCCTGAACGTTACACCTGCGGGAAAATGTCAGTATGACGGTTAAGCAATAAGGCGCAAGGGGGTGCGGTCAGTTCCACCAAAGCCGAGTGAGTTTCTTGAGCCCAACCACCATTGAGTGCCTGGACAGAGCAATTATCTGTGATATATTGGATATATTTTACAAACCCCCCAGGTGCCTGATTGCTATTACAAACTGGTTCCAAAGGCAAATAGAGACGCAAAAAGTGACGTCATTTCTTTACTGTGGTAGACAACCTTATATACCATGGCTATCAGCCAATGAGCATCATTTAAAGAACTGGGCCATTTGGTGAAGTAATATAATGAAGTACGGTAGGTTAGGAGTTTCATTCAAATACACTCATTTCTATGGAGACATCCCTGAAATAACTATCACACGTGGAATGCTTCTTCAACAGTAAACTTGTAAATTTATTTAATAACATTTGTGTAGTCCAAAACCAGTGACTGTAATTAAAAGCCTGTTTTAAAGTGGTTTTGTAATTAGAGCTGTGTTAAACTGATTTTGAATGCTTCTATGCTAATTACACTGTGTGCACAATTATTAGGTAAGTTGTATTCTTGAGGATTAATTGTATAATTGAACAAATACAGTGCTCTCGGTCAATCCGAAATGAAAATACACCTCAAACCTGAATAGTTACGAAAGTAAAAGTGAGGTGTTTGCTTTCTTTGGATAATATCTATGTGTGCACAATTGTTGAGAAACCATTAGTGTGCAGAATAATTATGCAACTAAATAAAGAATGAAAAGTTTCCCATCCCACCTGTTGATTTATCTGTTAAAGTGAGAATAATAAACAAACAAATAAACAGCCACCCTTCGTTTCAATAACATTAATATGCCTGTTAGTTTCTTGATTTGTTGATGAACTACTTTTTGTGCAGCAGCAACCACAGCCTCCCAGACACTTCAGAAAAGTGTACTGTTTTCCTTCACTGTAAATTGGCCATTTAAGAAGGGACCACAAGTTCTCAATAGGGTTTAGGTCAGGTAAGGAAAGGGGCCATGTCACTATTCTTTTATCGTTAATGCCTTTACTGGCTAGCCATGCAGTGGAGTACTTTGATGCATGCGATGGAGCATTGTCCTGCATAAAAAACAAGACTTCTTGAGAGATGCAGATTTTTCCTGTTCTACTGCTTGAAGAAAGTGTCTTCTAAAAACTGACAGTAGGTTTGGTAGTTGAGTTTGAGTCAATCTTCAACCCAAAAAGGTCCAACTAGCTCATCTTTAATAATACCAGCCCGTACCAGTACCCCACCTCCACCTTGCTGGCATCTGAGTCAAAGTGGAGTTCTGTGCCCGTTACTGATCCAGCCACGGGCCCGTCCATCTGGTCCACCAAGATACACTCTCATCTCATCAGTCCATAAAACCTTTGAAAAATCTGTCTTCAGATATTTCTTGGCCCAGTCTTGACATTTCAACATATGTGTCTTGTTCAGTGGTGGTAAAGTTTCAGCCTTGGCCATGTCTCTGAGCACTGAACACCTTGTACTGAGCACTCCAAGTAGGTTGCAGTTCTGGAATATGTCAGCACTGTAGGACAATGGGTTCCTGGTAGCTTCACGTTTCAGTCATCTCAAATGTTTGCCAGATAATTAGCTTCTATTTGTCTCAACACGTTTCTTGCCTATTTGCAACAAAATGTTTTATGATTCTGTGATCACGCACCAATACCTTAGGAATTTCAACAGTGCTGCATCTCTCTGAAAGACTTTTTGCAATTTTTTTGCAGTTAAATCTATTTTTGGCCCACTTTGCCTAAGGAACAGAAGCTGACTAATAATTATGCACACCTAGACATAGGGTGTTGATTTCCTTAGGCCACACCCTCCCTAATTACAGATCACCTGAGATTCTTAAATCCAATAAAAATTTCAGTTTATACAGCTTGGAGTTGGAATATATGCATACTAATGTTAATATGGTCAAAATATTGACTTGCCTAATAATTCTCACTGTACTTAAAGAGACACTCCAGACCATGTTCGGTAATTTCCAAATTGGCCACCGTAAGTTTACCAAAAACCTTAGGTCTTGAGTGTTCCTTTAAAGGGATATAGTTTGACTTAAAGGTTCTGTATTTAAAGACTATATAGACTGACCTAGATGGGTTCTGTACTCACTTAGAGGGGTTGTAGACATCTATTTCCTCCAGGAGCTGGGAGCCAAAGGAGGCGTTAGGGTGAATGCTGGACAACACCTTCAAGACCCTGCCGTCCTCAGAGCCCAGGAACACCACGGTGCGCTCTTTAGAAGGCCCGGCAGACGTGTCCACCACAATCCTGGTGAGCTTGTACCTGGACAACAGAAAACCACAGCACTGGTTCTAATGCTGTTTCTAGTTTCTAGGGGGTGAGCCATTAGGAAAACGTGAACTGACATTACTATACCAGACACAAGTGAAAAACTGTATTTAACCTGCACAACATAACCATGTCTATATATCCGTAGAGTGGAACGGTTCGTTCATACTGTTCGGTAAGTTCGGTACAATGGAGGGAAAAGCAAAACAAAAATGCAGAATGCAATTTTTTTATTGTGCATGTCTCAGGCTGTACCATCTAGTGTCAAACAGTCTCTCCCCTGAGTTAGCACATCTGGGTGAGGGCGTCGGATATCGGTTAGCATGTTACAGTAGATGTATTTCCACTCACATACCCAACAACTACTGAGCAACGCCGACACAATGCCCATACTGTTTCGGTTCAACGCGACGTGACGCCCGTACCATTTCGGTTCAATTCAACGAGTACACCCATCGGAGGAACTATTCCTTATTTCGGTTCAATACGAATACATGTACTGTTCCACACCTACCACATATGTATACTACTAGTCAAACATTTTAGAAAACCCAAGGGTTGTCTTTTTTTTATTCAACAAGGTGGCATTAAATTTACTCAAATATACACTCACCAGCCACTTCATTAGGTACACCTGTTCGGCTGCTTGTTAACATACATATCCAAATCAGCCAATCGTGTGGCAGCAACTCAAAATTAGTACCAATTGAGCATCGTTCAAATGCCACAGACTACCTGAGTATTTTCGCTGAACATGCCCATCCCTTTATGACCGCACTGTACCCATCTTCCAGCAGGATATTTTCATGTTTCTTGAACATGACAATTACTTCACTGTACTCAAATGGCCTCCACAGTCACCAGATCTCAATCCAATCAAGCACCTTTGGGATGTGGTGGAACGGGAGGTTTGCATCATGGATGTGCAGCCAATAAATCTGCAGCAACTGTGTGATGCAATAATGTCAATATGGACCAAAATCTCTGAGGAATGTTTCCTGCACCTTGTTGAACCTATGCCGCAAAGAATACAGGCAGTTCTGAAGGCAAAAGGGGGTCCAACTCTGTACTAGCAAGGTGTACCTAACGTGGCTTGTAAGTGTATATTCAAGACAATACCAATCTTGCAAATGGCTTTAACTGTTAAAAATTAATCATGATAAATTGTTCACAAACATTGGCAAAGCCAAATTTAGCCATTCATTCAGTGTTGTGATTAACCCTTTCGCTCATCCATAATTAATCATGATTTGACTATAATTTGATTTGGTAAATGATTTGGTAAATTTAAAAGTATTAAATTCTATGAAAAATCCTGTAGATTCCCAGGTGTTCTAGAACATTTTACTAGTAGGTTACATACAGATACATATAACCAGGTATAGATTATACCCAGGTATCCACACCATTTAAAATGCTTTTTTCCCTGATTTCTGTGCTCCAATAGGTACACTCATATGAACCAGACAGAGAAGCTAGGGAGCAGCTTTGCTGGAAAAGTACTTCTGATATAGGTTCCAGATTGGGCACTTTCCCAAATGCCTTGAGTTGGTTGCCTAGCAATGTAACAACTGTTCAAGAAGGATTTGTAAATATACTCTGATTGTCTCTCCAATGTGCACATTTACCTTGGCATGTCTAAAGCAAACTGGCTGATAAAGTTTGAAGCACAGCCAACTGTGTCATTTTCCTGACCGTTTAACAATAAATACCATGTTATAAAATCACTGGTATCACCTCTCGCCATGACTGCAACACAATCGCTGAGAACATCCTACGATTTTAACCCTATTTGATCTCTTATATTTCCATGCCTTCACTAGGACTTCAGAATGTTTCATCTCAAGACTTTTAAGCAGTGTGAAATAGCACACTGCCGTGGCCCCTGGCTTCTTTTGTCATTTACCAGACTATCACGTCAGCTTCCAATGGTGAGGAGCATCAGGCTGGGCACTCAGGGGGTACTGCAGGCCTACTTTTAAACACCTCATACTACCTCTGCTTTGCCTTTAAAATGTCAAGCTTTGTAGATGAACCTGAACTGAGTCTCAGCACCTAGTCTGTGGGAACTTTGGTTTTCTGTTCTCATGCAAGAACTCGAGAGACTCGAGACCAAAGTTATTGCTGCCACTTTTGGTATCATTCTGATTTCTTCATATTCTATTGCACTGTACTCCATGTTGTGTCCGCACAGAATTACTTCAACTATACTGTACTCTACTGCCCTACTGTACCTGCTGGTAGTGCGGGTGAAGCAGGGTCGGTCATTAATGGAGGGCACCGCCTCGTCCATCAGAGGGTAAGACTTGATGAAGGTCAGCGTGTCGTCCGGGAATGAGGTGGACGACTTATAAGCCGAAGCCGGCCCATCGCCGGCACAAGAACCGGGCCTGGAGCAGAACAGAGAGAAATGCTATTAAGTCCTGCTATTCAGCCAAAATCAAACATGTGTGGGAATTGTCCTAGACCCATCTTTTCCAAGCTAGGTTGTTACTGTAAAACCTGGTGTGGCTGTCCTGCTTGGTAGTAAGTCTTTCCCCTGTTCAGAGGGATGTATCCTACCTGGGTTTAGGCACCAGCTCCTCTGGTACTGGGGTCCAGGCGGAGTCACTAGTCTTCTGTTCCTTAAACTTCCCATTAAAGACCTTCTCGATGTCATCCATGTAGAAGGCACACACTGCTGAGCCAGGGATACTGACCAGAGAGAAAGACACAGAGTACATGCTCAGAAAGGTTTCTCATAAGATCAAGTTATTAAAAAAGGTTTGTTGGAATACGGTTGGCTGGTCCCCGAAGGTGGGAAAAGATTTTAACCTGGTGAGCACAGAGCTCTGTGAATAGTTCAAATCAAATATTATGAATCTTTCAAGAAAAAGGTTGCTGTGCTGCAAAATATTATGTGAATATTTCCATACTCTTAAGATTTCAAAAGAGTATTTCAGCTGTCCCTATAGGAAAATCCCTTGACGAGCACTTTTCAAATCCAGTTAAAACCATTTTTGGTTCCATGTTCAACCCCTTTGGGTTCCATATAGAATCCTCTGCGGAAAGGACAAAAAAAGAGCCTTCAAAGGGTTTTCCTACGGGGATAGCAAAGGAACCCTTTTTGTAAGAGTGAAATTTTACTGAATTTAGCATATTCTTGCGATGTGGGGAAGGCATTTTTAGAAGGCATGTTTGTTCACCATCCAGCCACCACGCATTATGACAGTGAGGCTAACCTGTTAGCTTGCGTAGTGAACACCCCCATCACAGCGGGGCGCTGGTTGATCTGCAGAACGTTGGTGAGCGACTGCAGCACGTCAAAGTAGAAGAAGGAGTCGCCGGGGACAGAGCAGTTTAGCCGGGCCTTCAGGAAGGAGGTCCAGTAACGCTCCAGTACCCTAGGAGAGCCGCCATTGTCATTCTTACACACCCGTGCCACGCGGGAGAACACCACCTTGGAGCAGAGCCAGGAAAATTGTATAATATTTAGAATATTGATGTCGAGTCCAGCCGCTCTTCTAGCAACGCCCAGGAACAACAAATATGACCTGAGGGACTTGAAGCAGCCCAGGCTCAGCTACAGTGCTAGCAGGATGGTTTTAATAAGTGCCTTGTTTACACTGAGTTTAAACACAATCAAAATTAATATCTGACCAAACCTGCTGTTCCTCTATTACAATATCTCACCATAGATAATAAACCATGGAAAGGCTGGATGAAACTAATAACATTTTTCTGGAACAAGAAAAGCCCATGTAATCCAAGGAAAGACAAAAATGTTAAATGATCCAATCCAAACCAAAGCCAGACATTTCTCAGTGGTTCAACATATCATTTCACATTTCATCAATATATGCCACATCGTCAACCAAAGATGAGATAGACAGTCAAACAGTTCCCTATGATGATCAGATTTTAAAGGAACAAGAACTTTTAATATTCAATATTGCCTGACCTGGGATTTAAACTACAATTTCCACTGTGTTTGAATGAAAGCAGTAAACTAATGGTCGGGGGAGGTGACGTGTCCACAGCCATACATTCCCACGGGCAGAAAACTTAAAATCAGTTGAACTTTTCAATGGCAGATGGATACCTATGCCAAATAGATAAGAGAACATTGAACAACAAAAAGGAATGTATCCAATCAGATTTGGTCTTAATGCATCTGGCCACGCCCTAATCCCCACAGTTGGTATTTCCCATCCAACTACAGCTCAGTAGTTGTAGTACATAAGAAAGGCCTATTTTGGGAGTTGTTTATTTCAAATATAGTAATTAGCAGTGTAATAATTAATGTGTAATAGTTTTATACGTTGTGTGGAAGTAGTTTTATGTAATGGCAATAAAAAGTATTGAAGCTGTGATATAAGTAAGGAAGCTCACATATTACATTGGGGTTTCTTAGATAATTAACATAGAATGTTCTTGTTTTACTATGTGTTACTTTATACATGTTTGATCATTTTGAGAAGGCCATAACTTCATAGGAATCATGTAGTTATGACACACTTATAAATTACATACAGACAAAGAGGGACAGATATCTAATTTCGATTGGTTGAACTTGCCAGCAGAAACTGGACATTGCGTTTTTAGGTCATAAACATAGGTTTCCATGTTTAGCCATACAAGAAGTGTACGTTGAGCAGGGGCACAGGATCACCTAAGAGTTGTCATGGGAGAGCAAGGCAGTAGCAACTGAAATGTCTGCATGATGTAAACAAATAAAAGCTTGTTCAATAACTTAAAAGCTGAATTCCGAAGCATTTCTTGAATATATAGAAGAATTGTAAAGTGGCTATGATTTTTGCGACAACACTATTGTTACTAATCAATCATAATGGAGACATTACTATTTTTAACACATCAATTAATCACCCATGTAGTGATCTTACATCAGAACAGATAATAAACCATCTGTTCTCATGGCCCTGCTCTAACCAAGAGAGCTTAAGGTTATCATTGTATTGTTCCATCAGTGACAGCCTCTTACCTTGCCCAGGGTGGTGTACTCAACTGCAATCTCACTCAGGAAGAAGTAGACATAGTTCCCATACTCAATGGCATGTAGGAAATGGGGTTCTGGGAAATACAGAGACACAAACAAGACAGGGGGAGGGGAGATTGAATTAAAGGGATGGTGAGTCAGCACTTTCCTGCCATGAATCTGCCATCTAACAGCGATCCCTGCTGTTCAGACATTTGCTCCAACCTTGTACTAACATCTGATTCGATTTATCCCGGACAAATTTCCGAAACTTGAGGTCGGGCTGACAAATGTACATGTTACCCGCTAACGAAAGTGATGGACAGAAAAGTAACGGGACCAACCTCTGAGCCACTTAGAGTCGTACTTGACGGTCCTAAGGACGGGGCTGTCCTCGCCGAGACTACGGTAGATGACGGCATCACTAGCAAGGAAGTCGGTCATGGTGGCAGAGTAAAAATCACCACCTGGGAAAAAAAGTGAATCCCGACATTATATATGTTGCAGCGGCAAATCATATCGTTGCCATTCATATTCAATGACAAATTTAAACACACTAAACAAATTATTATATTTCTCCTGATGCTTAACTGATAAAGCTAATATAACAAATTTGGTATGTATTTAATATAATCATAGCCTGGCAATTAACTAATTTCTCCAAATAAAAGGACTTATTATAAAATCATTTTCCAAAAGAGAAAATGTTTACTTCCTATGTGTTTCAGAAACTTTCTAGTTAAGTTCTTTACATCTGTTGCCGACTTGTTTCTAAGCAGCTATATGGAGGACCCTTGGACTTCATGCATATGTAAGAGTCTGTAATTACCATATGCTTTTTGTAACCAACACTTAGTTATCTCAGAATGCATTGAAAATGTACCTTAAGCTTCAGTCCGCACCAGCCTTAAGGTCCTATGTGGAACACTCAGGCTGTGGACCACATCTTATTCCTAATGGACTACGGCAGAAAAATTATTTTACACTCCAAATTTACAAGCTGAGCCACTCACCAGCAAAGAGCCCGAGGTTGGATTGGCCCGACTCAAAAGGACAGCGTGCCTGACCCACTACCTCTTCACCAACCCGCTCCAGGGTGGTCATCTGGGGAACGAGAGGGGACTAAGTATACTGTCACCACTACAACTCTGGTTCTGGACCAGAACTGAACATTGCAACATTAGCAGTTTTGCTAACACAGGACATTGCTATTGCTAGCACGGCTGTGGACATTTAGCCCCTTGCCGGCACTCATAAATAAACTGGCTGTCTCTCCCTTCCCTCTAGGGATGATCCTCTATTTGTGGCTAAATAGGAGTTAGACTCCCCACTATCTGTCTCTCATGCGCACACACATGCGCGCTCAGGCACACACAGTGTTGTATGGAAACCAAACAGCTTCCTTGCCTCACCTCAGAGAGTCCGCAATGAGCTCAACTGAATCGCTTCTACTGCTAGAAATGACAAGTCATCCATCTTGCCATTTCAACGACCTCATACTTACATTTGTATGCAATCTGCATTGCTTATTGTATTAAATGTGAAAGCGTAACACCACATTGTACAAAGAAGTGCTAGAATATACATGGAGCTGACTTTTATTCAATTGGGAGTCGTGAGTGATGAAAATGAAGTTAGTCTACATTGACATCAATTTCAAAGTGCAAACTGAGTACACCGGAAGCAATTACACCTTTTCATTGCGAGAGGCTTGAACACACAAAAGGATTAGCACTCAAGAGGTGGGTGAAAGAAAAAAACAACGACTTGTGGCATCGTGATAATGACTCGCTTATCGTCACTTCATGCCTGCCACATAGGAGTCCCATGTTTCTAATTGAGGTAATTTTAACACACATCGATCACGGCTCCGGCGAATCAAAACTTTTGATGAAGGAACGAAAGCAATTAAGAGCACACGTCAATATCTTGACACATTCACACGCTCACGTACAAACCTTGTAATTGCGGCAAGTGGGGTTGAAGGCATTGGTACCGCAGGCAAATAGGGTCTCGTCATTCCGCGGCACCAGCACTTTCACATAGTTATAGCACTCATCCTGGAAGAAAAATAGGCTCATTTTGTTTCACTAGGAACTCTATATGTAAATTTGGCATATGAACACGATGACATATTAAAGTAGCAGTAATGCATTACTAGCTAACCCAAAAAAAAAAATAATGAAGCCTTTGAAATTCTCCACTTAAGTCACAGAGTGCACTTATGCTGCTAGGGAGATCACACATTTCCACTGAAGAACAGAAAGAGCGGAGTTACTGTTGCCCGTCCTGACCCCTGCAGACATACATTAATACACGCTGAAGATAGAAACGAGAAACTCACGCTGTTTTTACCCCTCACGGTACACTTTGCAACATCCTTGGACCTCCACGTTAGCTTCTATAATACATAGAGGGAAGTGGGTTTAGAGACAACAGTGAGAAAGGCATGAAACGCCACGTTGTGAAAACAGAGCCCAGTGCAATTTGCAAAATGCGTTTGTGTGACGATAAACTGTAGAAGTCTGTGGCTTTTGGTTCTGACTGCTAAGATGTTCACTCTGACTTGAGAAGGGGCTTCTGGCTTAGATGGACCTCTGTTATATTGGGAACTCTTGAACCTCTGATATATTGGGTTCAGGTTTTAAGTTCCTCCACGATGGTCATTAATTGATAGATTGGGTGAATGGTTATTTGACTTACGAGCTGCGGGACAAAGTCTTCACCGGCTGTGGTCAGGTTTACTGCAAAAACATGGTCCCTGGGGGGTAAAGGTAATGATTTACTGTTCTGAAGGGCAGTGCACACACATGGTCTGTTTCACAGTTCTCCATTAAAATGTGTCAGTGTCTGGAAAACAGACCCCACGGTTAGTCTGGTTATAATGATTAACTTGTGATTGTTTACATGGAGGTAGTGGATCATCCGACTGACCTGGCAGCGATGTAGAGCATGTGGTTGATCCTCAGCATTCGCTGGAAGTCCAGGCCCAGTCTCGCTGTGTCGTTGTCTGACACCAGCCCCTGGAAGCCTGGGTACAGGTATGAGTCTAAGGACAAGGAGAGGAAATAACATATGAGTAGCTAAAATGTCACATATTTCATGATCTACTCAACGTATCCTCAACACTGTAAGCTGTCCAGCAGTGGCATCTCCAACAGTTATTTTCTGCCACCGTGAAATTAGGGAGGAGGCTATAGATCAGACCTATTTGTACACATGTTAACAAAGTTCTGTGCACAGTGCAAAGACATTGACAGATTACATGTCACACACATGCTCAGAGATGAGTCTTGCTAACCCCTTTCAATGCTAGACAGACACACCTTGCTAACCTCCATCTTAGACACTGCTGGCATATTTAACCACTCTTGGGTGAATGATACGTCTTGTCATTATGTGGCCTTTACAAAATTACACTGATTGGCCCATTGGGATAAGACATCATTCCTGGTTGAACAACACGTTTAGTGTAGACTTGCTTCTAATTGGTAATCACACATAGTCCTGTCCAGCCTAATATTGATGATCTGAGATGTTTAAATTAGGATGTAGTTGTGTTCTCTTTAGCTAGTGACAATAACCTGGTAGAGAATAGGTTTGCAGTTGATAGAATAATCCAGTTAGCGATCAGACAATCTCCCATTCGGATCATGTCCTGAGCTGACCCTCCTCCGGACTTGGACTCAGTTTTGGAGGCCTTTGGAAAAGGTCAAGGTCTATTGCTCCAGCTCATCTGTACCCAGCCTCATCTTGCTCATTAGGGAACGCTACAGAAAACAAACATTTGTCTTGGAATGAGTGAGCGCAGATGGAGTGTCTGTTACTGTACTTCTAGTGTAAGCTATTTGCATAATTGCAATTATTAAAACGCATACTGAAGCCACAGGATTAAACTAAATTCATCTGCTGAAGCGCTTTGTTTGGACACTACAACAGCAAAAGTGATGACTAGGTAACTGTGCTAATTAAATGATAAGACTGTTGGCTTTTTGTTGATGGCAAAGTTGATGTCAGCTTGCAACATACAGAGAAGGGAGCAAAATATGCCCTGACAATCAACACAATGCCCTTGAGTAGTCAGCCCCTCACTTCCAGTAAATGCTGGTAGGTGTGACGCTGTCATTCTCCGTGTCACTTCAAGTGGAGCCGTAGTCAATCTGTTCCAAGGTGTTCCTGTTACATTTAACAAAAAGAATTCCGCATTTTACCTTGACTTTGACTCGTGAATAACGTTACCTCACTGTAAACGCCACCTTTCCTTCCCAATATTTCCAAGCTGTTGAACTCGTAAACCAAATCCTATCTGACGCCACAATGCCAATGACCGATCCATCAGTGTCTCTCGTCCTCCTCCAGCTCAATTTGTCTCCTTTCTCACACCAGTTACGTACAGTGCCTGCCCGCCTCATTATCTGCCATTTAAACCCCCTGGACTTGATAGCATCAGATAACGTTAGAAAAGACTGCTTAACCTCCACTCCAAAATCAACAACTGGCCATGTGGAGAGTGCATCTGTTCTGAAATCTTCCATTCAATTTTGACAAAGCAATCACTTTGTGTTCCATCTCCTGTAAGTTACTACAACCTGCCTTCTGCACTTTGGGCTTGATCAAGAGTTTACCGATGTATTAACAAGTTATGTAAGACTGACCATTTGAGGCAGCATTCGGCCACACTAATACAGTATGGAAGCCAAACGATTATGTGCTTCCTTGCATGTGGCTGCTGACAAAAACCCCAGCAATCTTCTTTCGCTGGCTCAGTGGTCGATTTCCGTGTCACAACATATTAGTGTAACTACCAGCGCTGTGCTATTCCATTAATCCCCCTGTATCACAGACGACATGGATGCAACATGGCACCACTTGGGTTATTGAATCCCTGTAAGCCAAAAAGGAGACCGCTGGGTCTACTCACGTTCCCATCCGACAACGTTGATTGGCTCCAGGTCCTTGGGGAAAGGCGTGGCCGTGGCAGGGTTGGACAGTAGACAGGAGGTCAGAGTAAGGACTGCTAGCAGGAGACTCCAGCGCTTCTGTTCTGGAGTAACCATCTTGGAAAAGGAGAGGGGCGTCGGGTGGGTACCGGGGGTGCTTCAGCAGGTCATGGTGTGAGGCTTACATCAACGAGAGCACTATCTGGAGGGAACAATCAAAGCCAAAAGCTACTTCAGTCATTTGGGTCCTTAGAACACACACCTATTTTACCATAAAGTACATAATACAAATCACATACACATTCTGGATGTTCATCATTATATGCTTCAATGAAATGATGTTGGCTAAGGGTTTTGACCAATTAAGAAAATGTATTTCATGTCATATTCCCTTACATGGTCAAATATTTAAAAAACTATATAAAAAGAACTAAATGCCACAAGGCAAAAAAAAGAAACCATTACAACTTTGAGAAAAGCATGTCATAGGCCTTCTCAATGGCATTATGCATTGGCATTCTAATTATTATTGCGTGAGGAAAATGTTATAATAACGCGGATGCCTGGCAATTTGAATGTCGTTAAAGGTTGCTGAAGCAAGATCATTAATATAGCCATGTAAAGTGATGTAGCGAATGGATCATTATCACTCAGCCACTAAAATATATTGGATTCATGTAGTTTGTTTAAAAAGAAACTGTGACCAAGTACATAGATTGCAATTTAAATATTGTTGTAATTTAAAACAACAATAAAAATATAAAAAAAAATCAACAAAAACATTTTTTACATTTGAAAGACCCCCTAATGTCCTTGTACTAAGCTGTGGAACTCAAGGCCATATCCACTCAATTTGTTTTATTGCCACCCTCTAATCTGAGACTTCTTTAGACCTGGGGCACCAGGTGAGCGCAATTAATGATGAGGTAACACAGAAAAACAGACACTCCAGACCTTTGAATACCCCAAGAGTTGAAAAACCCTGTCTTAATGGTTTCCTGTGGAATACCTAATGAATATAGAATTTCAGAAAAGATACATTTTCAGTGTGTATTATTAGAATATACAGTTATGATATAGCATATCCAAATGGCAGCTAATGCTAACACCTCAATACCAAACCAATTGGCCAGAATATCAAAATATCATTACAATGTTGTTAATATTTGCAAAAGAAACATAACACAGGACAATTTGTTTTTTTCAATTGGCATTAACTATGTGGGGGAAAAAAGTACACATTTTCAGTACTGTTTTCCCATGTGTCCTTGATTTCGTCTAATTTATAACGCCAAAAAAAGTTGTAAAACTACAAAATGTTTTATTTATTATGGTCAGGCTGACACCAGACTGTTTTTTTTCCGAAATATTAATGACCAATCTCAGACTGCTTGCTTTTGTCAAAACAATACCAAGGAGGAAAGAACAGTTTGAGCTGAACTCCAGATGGCCTTAACAATAATGTCAACATCTGCTTTGTCAAGTTCTAACACAGCGACTTCACACAGCCAGAATGATGACAAGAGCAAGCTCCTGTTGGGGAAAGTCATTGTGTTGTAAAAGCATTACGCCTCCGCTTCATAGACCAAATAGGGATGTACATCCAAATGGCACAGACTCAGCTATGATCATTCCACCATTAAGTAGGAAACAAATGGATTTATGCAAGTGTAGAACATTTGCCAACTGATTGTTTGACTGAACTTTGTTTGCAATAAGCATTATTTCAAATGTCTAGATTAACATTCAGGGCTTCAGAGTATAACACACTGACTATTAGGACAACTGTAAGAAATAACGTTCGGCCTGACAACATTTCAGAGACAGTATTTCTGTGTGCCGTACTAACTCCCTGCTCTCCCAAAGCTGACAAACGGCAGAATCCCAAGCCGTCAATGACAATTACCATATGCCATCCTCGTTGAGATTCCCTGCAGGTGTGGTGCTTAACCATGAGGTCAGCCGGTCATGGCTTGCGGCTATAAATTAGAAGGATTAGCATTAGCGTCTGGTCGTGTTTACGTTGCGGCTTGCGGTAACTTCTCGATTTGAAAAGATTCCACCTGCGAAGATACATTAGACATTGCCACACTTCTGTCAGACAGAAAAGAAAGTAATGGATGATAAGGCAACCAGAGTGAATCATTGAATGGAGGATTAGTTCCAATAAGGTAGCATAAGACAGTACTGAACAGGTAGGCTAATTACTGACTGTAATGTAAGTGGAAAGTTGTTTTTGACACCAAACATTTCAGATAGTATAAAATGTGTGAGCTACAACACCCAGTGAGAAAAACAACTTGAAAGACATTTTTATGTTTATTCAACATCGCTGAACCAGAAAGACCTATTTTCAATGTTGTTCCAACGTCATTCTACATACTTTGCTTATTGGGAAGGCCCTGCTGCGTTCAGTCCACCTTCAGCTGACCTCCCTAGAGACAAGAGGAGCTCAAAGTGAAACACACTGTAGGTTCTCATCTTATCCAATAAAGGGATTGTTACAGAACTGCTAAGAGCTCCCAGCTGGGAGACAAAGGCCCCGTGAGATGAAAACTCACTCTGGTGCTTCAGCTTGTTCTCCATTGTGGTGGCGCCTGCCTGGGTTGTGGCAGTCAAAACTGTGGTGAGTAGCTTCTGTTAAGAGTCAAAAGATAACAGGCATGTATGGAACCGCATCCTGTTTGCTACGCTAAGTGTTCTAAACGTACAAAAACAAACCCCTGGAGAGGAATGATCCATGCGCTGTGAACAATAGTAGCTTGCTCATAGATATAAGCTGAGGTTTTTCTGGTCAAAGAAGACCTGAGCTTGTTGAAGGGACACCAACTGTAGGAATGAAGTAAAGAAACATTCTAAAGTAAAAGAGCAGGCTTTAAAATGGAACACCGACAGATTTCCCTCTGAACTACCACAAGTTGCGTTGATGTCAGCCATCGCTTCTGGACCTGCTACACCACAACTAGGTATAGGGATTCTCTGTTATGATTTTCATAATTCCAAACCCTCTTCTGTACTTTTGGTTTGTGTCAGTGCATGGGAAACAGCCTGTCATTTTTTGAGGGGACCAGTACAACTTGTTCAGTTTTTTGTAAGGCTGTGTTGTCTCTCTGCTCTGAGAGAATACTACCTCAGACTACGCCAGTTCATGACACAGATTGCTGCTCTAAGGTTTCCCCTGGTTTGAGTTGTGTTACTGAGGGGCATTGTGTAAAAGTGGAAAGAGAAACTTGACATCCACATCCGGACAAAAACAACTTTGTTCTGCTTGCTAATAATGTGTGCCATCCATTCATGTTATATTACCTGCAGTTTTTTTTCTATTCACATTTAACAAACCCTAGATTCACCCATATTCCTTAGCTAGATAAATAAGACCCATAAATAAATAACATCTTACCATCCATAGAGCAAAGGAGGAGTAGAGAGCCAAATGCCCCCCTCCCCTTCACATAGGGAAGCCTGGTTTTCAATGAGGCTACTCTAAGCACAAAACCAAGATTAAAATCTTTATAGCTTGCTTTTGGGGGAAATGCATATTTTAATTAAATTTCAGGGACCTCTGGGCTGTAGTAAACTAAGGGGAGGTGTGTGTGGGGGGGTGAAAGGCTGTTAAAATTCAGGAGCAATAAAATTAAAAATGGGGGGGATTTGCAACTATTGACTTAACGACCTTGAGGAAAATCTGATTGTTTGATTTAGGTAAAAGAGCTTATTTGTGGTGATAAGGTTTAAATGTTAATCTTAGGGACAGCTTGAGGGTGCCATGTACGAAATACATTTCACTATCATTGGTTGGAAAGACCACCTTGAGTTGTCATTGGCCAATTTTCAATGAATGCAGTGTCATACTTCCGTGCTTCAGGGACTATCTCCTTCTGATCTCTGAACCACAAAGTCATGCCCAAGTCTAGCTTGTAGGTATGAAATGGAGAGATGGTTTGTTGCTTACAAAGCAATGGTTTGGATGAGGCAAAAAGACAGTCTGTGCTATATGACAATAAACAAAGTCATCTTCCTTCCTCCATGAATTCCTTGCTGGCAGACAGTCCGTGTCGAAGGAAATCTTTCAACAGCCTGAAGGTTCTGTAAATAGCTCTGGTGTGCCACAGCGCTGCTATTGGCTGATAACACGGCTGACATCGCTAACTTGTGAGAATCTGGCAGACACTGTAGCTCACAGATGAGCAAAGACAGGGTGTGTTGACAGGACACTGCCCAAGCATAAAGCAAATTAGCCCAGGAATGGCCAGATGTCTGGGGGCAGAGAGAATGAAGGGAGCAGTAGGAAGGACAATACTGCAAAGACAATGTTAGCAGCAGACTTAAACTATGTGGTCTCACTAATGACAGGTTGGGTGGATTACTGAGCAATGTAATATGTTGCCCTTTACACCTACATGAAAAATAATCACAATAATCAGGTGTAGGTGTGTGTGTAGGTGTAGTCGTGTGTGTAGGTGTGTGTGTAGGTGTAGTTGTGTGTGTAGTTGTAGGTGTGTAGAAAATATAATTGCCTGAAGTAGGTTTTTAAGTTTTAAAGTCTCAAAATGTTAAATGTATCTTTGGATTCAAAACCAATTGTTTCCTCTAGTTATAAATATATATAGTAATATATTAGCTGCGGCTCAGATTACTGTTTGTTATAAGACTATTTAGCGTACTCACAGACACCTGCGAATCAAGACAACAGTGAATATGAAAATTCATTTGAGTAGAAAATTGTTTTTTCAAATATAATGAAACCTTCAAGTTCTAAGGGGTTTGAAGTCCACCTGGCACAATGTTGATATTTTGGCTTCTGAAAGGCTCATACTTTGTGCCTTTTAGTTTTGGATTCAGAATACTCTTGGCTACAAGAATATGTCAAACCCAAACTTTTGTGCCAATGATTTTCATGCATGAAAATACAAAAATGTATATACATTACTTCGTTAATTATTGTAAAATACTTGTAAACCATGATGAACATCACTGTAAAATCCATACTAGCATGCCCCCAGGTCTTGAGAACCACTGTGACAAAGATTGGGAGACGTTCAAATAAGTAAATTAAACACTGTATGACCAGTAGCCTACATATTTTTTACTATTTCCCTATACATTTTTTAAAACCCAGCCATCATTTTCACTTACTGATTTCTGTCTGTAATGTTTTTAGTTAACCAAAATAAAGTCATTGAAAAGTACCAAACTTTGATAGTTTTTGTATGTGTAAAAGCATGACAACCATGATGAATACGTTTTTTTAATGGATATTTTCAAGTCCCCAGGACTAGTGTGCAATGTTTGGGGGCCATACAAACAAGTCAACATCAAAATGCTGCACCCATTTCTTACTAGATTTCTATACGTTTTCAAAACCCAGCTAACTCCAAAAATGTTTGTTTTTATGTTTTATTTGTTATTTTGTCATTTTCACTTCCTACTTCCTGTCTATAATATTTTTAGTCAAAATGAAAGAACATAGTTGGTTTAAGGCATGATATCTCCGGCTCTGATTAACCCACAGAAATGAGCCACCACTCATTATTTGTGTCTGATACCCCTCTTTCCAAAGGTTTAGTTGCTAGCATGTACAGGCTATGAGATAATCACAGACCTATGAGGGTCTCACGGGCCAGTTCAAAGGACCCAGATGTTTCACATTTTGTTCGTTTAACCTTAGATTGGAAGATGGAGGCCTGATGATCGGTTGAGTAATGGAATCATGTATACCAGCTTGAGGTTAAAATTGTAATGTGAAACAAGGACTAAAGCCCAATTATACAAATAAATATGTTATAATCGACATATACATGCTGCTCCCCTCTTTGAATTAGCAAATGCCCAATCTGTAGACAAGGAGTCATTGGAGAGTAACGTGGCAGGATAGATAATCTGATTTATCTAACCCAAATCCTGGGCAGTGCTATTCCAATTTACGCTGCCTCAAGCAGGAGGCTCAGGAAAGTCAGAGAACCCATAATCAGGCTCGAACCACTGACTACCATGGCGTAAACTGTCCTGCCATGCAGCAACTTACCCCAATACACCACGTGGACACCTACTATTGACTTCTAACATACTGGTGTAACTCGGTGTAGTCACTATACACCACAGTATGATGGTTCAGAGGACTTTGTTTACATGTATAGACTCTACAGACGTTGGCTCTCTGTCCTCATGTCTTATTATCTTTCCTCATTGCTTACATTCTTTTTGTCCTTTGTTTTTATTATTACAACTGCTGAGTCGAGAAACAAGATTTTCACTGTACATTCATTGACGGTACATCTGTGTCTCTTGTATGTGACAAAACGGAAACAATAGAGAGGGTTATGTCACAATGAAAGCCCCTGTATATTTTCAATGTTTAGGGAATACATATGTATCACTGGACAGGTATGGATATAATCCCTAATAGATATTCAAATAAATTGTCACCAATCGATGACAATCTATTTCAAACAGCTTCAACTACAACCACTGATGTGTACAACAGTAGCAGGGAATGTGTTGGTGATCATGGTTTTCCATGACTGCAATATAATATGCTCTTTATCTCTACTCAGGCCACACAAAAGAGAGTGTGAAAAAACAATCCAGAAAAGGAAGCAAATCGGAGCTCAATAACTGATGACTATCTGATTGACCAGTGGGTTAGGGACGTATGTTTTTGAATTTGCCTATTCATTCAGCCAGAATACCATAGTAAAGAAAGTCACCTCACTTAATGGGCAATCAGGAGGACAATAGAACCTCCATAAAGTATTTGAGATGTATCGATGCCCTAATAATACAAATGCTGACAGTGTGAACAAATGTTCCCTTCATTTCAGATGAAAGGCCTAATGTAGTCAGCTGTTCTTGAACTTATCCTTTTCTTATTACAAAAAAATCTGCACGCATTTAATTTAATATCATGTAATCTGTGTTACATTTAATCCATTAATTCCCAACCCTCTTTATGGTAATCTACTATTATTTTCTCAAATACTGTTTACTAGTATCTCCAGAATTTGATGAGGCTGAAGAGGATTGTGAAATAATCGTATATAGCGACATTAGAGTGACACATCGGACGGCTTTACTATATGAGCGTAAAGTCCTGTAAAAGGTTGAGATCTAAAGCGAAAGTTGATGTGTCATACTGGGTTTAACAAAGGCACAAAAAGAAAATCACTCAATGTGGAGATTGACAATGATCAAATACACTTTTCTAACTATATGTAAACCCCAAGTGCACCAAATGCAAATGTGATATCTAGACTAAAAGACCCAGGCATATACACATCAGGATTACCAACTCTCCACTGCATTAGTGCATTTAACAATGGGTTGACATTGATTGAAGCTAAGCCTAAAAATAAATGTGATGTCACATAAATGCATACACAGTCAGTTACATCATCACAAGTCACATCATAAGCGGTCATTTGAATAATAGATGGCATTACATACACATCGACTTCTGACCACACTGCATGGCTTGCAGAAATCAATTCATAACATGCATCAATGACCACATGGTCGATGCATTTTTCCGCTGGTTTACTGATTAACGCGAGATTGTAATGACCATTACTCTTGTGTAACTTAAGTAACCTTGTCAAATGAAGCTTCATCTGAGTACTATGGGTCATTTATTTATGAATTGATGCAGTGGAAAGCTGTGTGCGTGTTGAATGTAAGTGTTTAGTTCAGTATGTGTGATGTGTGACTCTGATTTTTGAGTGCATGTCTCTGGCACTGCTCTTTCCCCGACTTCGATGACCCCTGGGAAACGGTTAGCTCTTCGCTAAGCAAGTTAGCTGCCAATCTCCTTCCCGCCTGCCGCCACCCAACCAGCCCAAAGCCCAGTATCTGCGTCGGTGGCAGAAACCCGATCAGACACGGAAACCAGGCGTGACCTGGGAATATCCCAGTGGTCAGCAGCTTTTGTGGACGGCGGCTCCGTTTGTGCTGCTCATTTCTTGACCCTATAGGGGGAGGGAGCCTGGTCTACCAGCCGTCAGTGATCATTAGGAAGCTCTTTATATAGGAACTCCAGCAGTTCTTTCTCAGTATCAGAGAGGTTGGGTTTATCACATACACCAAATGTAATTTCTCCTGTTTTTTTGTGTGCGCATCCGCTTTGTTTTTGTTTTTCTTTGGCCTCCCTTTCTTTTACTCCCAAAGGGTCTCTTTGTTTTTATCTTCTTACAAGTTCTCCGCGGCTCTCGTTCTCATTCCATCCCATTTTCCATAAACGCTTAAAGCTCAAACAAACAGAGCGCTGGCAAAACATACTCAGGTTCTCTTTCTCCGCCCACCATTGGTTGTCGCATCTCACCAAACAACAGAGGGCTTTCGAGAAACACATGGTATTTTCCTGTACTGTCACTGAGAAATATGAATAAATCCAAGTTTTGCATAAATAGAAGACCGTAAAAAGACTGCAGATCTAGTAAACATATAATGAGAAAAAAGCCTATAACACCTTTCACAAGATGAATATTAATAATTGCCACATAAAAATCAAAAGGCCTGATATCATCACTGGCAGTATCTTTAGCATTGATCTAACAGAGGACGTGGTAGAGTGAGAGAAGAAGAATCAAAAAACCTGCATTGCTAAGTCTGTGTCACTGTATTTTGAAGAGGCTTTCGAGAATTACAAAGGCACCATTGAAAATGTGTACAGATCAAGACACCCTTCCTCCAAGCTAAAACAAGCAGATTAAAAAATATATATACTTTCAATGATCTACATTGGAGATTGAATAAGTACCTTTAATAATGTAAAACTTATTTGTGGTTTATTAATATTTAACTATATTGAATTAATTATTAAATTGTGACAATCATGCCAGATTTGTCTATTATTTCAAATTAGACGGTTGTAGATAAGTGTTTAAACTGTTCCATAACTTGGGGAGGTGAAGGAGACAGACAAGTGGTTTGGTAGCACCTAGAACAAAGCAGACTTCATCGCTTCGAATCTCCTTAAAGCCACCTGACACAAAGACTGATCACTTTGTAGGATCGGTTTTCCATTTTGCCGCAGTGGATGTAAATTCACAGGTTATGAATCAATTCGGATCCATCTATACATCTTTTCCGCCATCCGTTTTCTCCACAACGGCAGACAGTGTAAAATGCCACAGCCTCGCCTGCTCACTCCCTGGCACTCACTGCTGTGATTAAATACTTCATCATTGTGTCTTCTCTTACATTGTGCTACCTTAAGGCCTACATACATTACAGTGCAGTGACTGACATGGCGTGCTGTTTACCCAAACGCATGGCAAATCAAAGAAAGTACATCACCAACATTGTCTAGGAGATGTAACCTAGGTAAAACATGTTCAGAAACTGAACACAAAAATGGACAGTAGATGAGGCGAACTTCTTAAGATGAGGGGTGGGAAATACTGTACGATAACAACAATCTTTTTAGGTCGGTCTTGAAACCGAAATTCACTCGTGAAAATGCAGAGACAGAGAGAAGGTGATGAGTGATAAA
Source organism: Umbra pygmaea (assembly GCA_016801145.1). Lineage (NCBI taxonomy): Eukaryota > Metazoa > Chordata > Actinopteri > Esociformes > Umbridae > Umbra > Umbra pygmaea. Next base: position 45,349 of record JACXGM010002379.1, read on the forward strand.
ACTAAGGTAGTTAAATACAGAAAAGACAGACAGACAGACAGAAAAGACAGACAGACAGAAAAGACAGACAGACAGAAAAGACAGACAGACAGAAAAGACAGACAGACAGAAAAGACAGACAGACAGAAAAGACAGACAGACAGAAAAGACAGACAGAAAAGACAGACAGACAGACAGACAGAAAAGACAGAAAAGACAGAAAAGACAGAAAAGACAGAAAAGACATAGAGCGAGACATAGAGCGAGACATAGAGCGAGACATAGAGCGAGACATAGAGCGAGACATAGAGCGAGACATAGAGCGAGACATAGAGAGAGAGAGACATAGAGAGAGAGAGACATAGAGAGAGAGAGACATAGAGAGAGAGAGACATAGAGAGAGAGAGACATAGAGAGAGAGAGAGAGAGAGAGAGAGAGAGAGAGAGAGAGAGAGAGAGAGAGAGAGAGAGAGAGAGAGAGAGAGAGACATATAGAGAGAGACATATAGAGAGAGACATAGAGAGAGACATAGAGAGAGAGAGAGACATACAAAGAGGGTAAATGTGTTCACTTTAAACCAGTGAGTCCCTTGAAAAACAGCACTGAACCGTAAGAGAAACACTGGGATATGCTTTCATCATGACAGCTAATCCAGCATCCATCTCTCAGTGCGTACGCCTGATGTCACGCTGAAGGACAAACACCAGAAGAGCATTCTCTCGTGGGAAAGAGCCACCGACGGGACAATGACGGAGGAACATTAAAGGGCTGGGGAGGGATGGTGAGGAGAACAACGGAGACGTGCATTGAAGAGAGACCACAGGAGGACAGAATGAGCGCTGATGAACAATGAGACTCCCAGTCACACACACAAACACACGCGCAAACACACAACGCGTGCGCGCTGAGGCGGTGCAGACAAAGAGCCCTGTTGGTAACGGGTGGCTAGCAGGCAAGGCGCTAAGCCTTGGCGGCAGGACCATTAAGTGTGAGCGTGTGATAAATGTACTGCGCTCTGCAGACTTGAGGTTCTCATTACTCTGTGTGCTGTACAGAGGCATCACTCACGAGGGGGGATCTGTAGGTGTGTGTCCAAATTAGGGTTGCAAGTCAGAAACTTGCCGGTTTTCAGGGGAAGTTACGCCTGGGAATTTTTTAGGTTATTACAGTGAACCTTTTTTGTGGGATCCACATATAGCAATTCTAGGTATTTTGGTGAAACTACCACCAATTCAATTGGATTGAAACCTTCTGCATGCACAATGCACTCTTCACAGGTACAGCAGATTCTCAAGATCTTGCAAAATATTGAGATGCTACTGAACATGTCAGTATTTTGCTATTCTTTTTTTTGCTTAACCTTTGTGCCACAAAAAAATATTTTGCTCCTTTAAATATGTTTGGTTAGTTTTGTAAAACAAAGGGTAAACGTCCAATGGGGGTGTTAATTATGCAAAGCATGGAAAGTTTCCACTTTGGAAAATTCCCCAAAATCTGCAACCCTAGTACAAATTAACCACCATTACAGTGGTCCCATAAACCAGAGACTCATACATATTGCCTCTTGCGTACAGAGGGCCAAGCTCTTGAGGGGTGGGATGGGGGCGTGGTAACATAAGCCTGCTTATCGAGCCCCTTAGATACCCACCATGGTCTTAACGTTACATTCCCTCTCCCTTCCCAAATTCTATTTCTGCACCGCTCTCTCGACCACCATCCGTGGAATTTCCCCAGGCGACTGCAAGGTCGCAGAGCAGAACCACTTTGGTGACGAGAGACGGGCTGCATCAGACAAATAGCTGGCAGAAACAAAAAGCCAATGTTGCCTGAAGAAGAGAGGCCGGGGGGGTTCAGAGCTTATTGCATTATATGTTTAATATGTTTGAAGCCAGTGCCAGTTGCCCTCAAGAGGGCCAAGTTAGAGATATTTCTGGAGAACCTTCCATGCAATTGTAAGAGCATGACAACATTGAGACAGAGAGAGCGAGAAAGAGAAAGGGCGAGAAAGAAAGCGAGCGAAAAAGAGAG
>JACXGM010002380.1:0-21831 GCA_016801145.1 Umbra pygmaea
CTCCCATACAGGGGATTTAAATGACGCGGGACGTCCAAGCTCCTCCGTTCCTCCGCTCGCCATGACCATGCTGTGAGCGGACTGAACATGCGCAAAACTTTTTTATTTCAGTAATCAATCCGCGGATCACGTGTGTCCCGAACCGAAGATATTGATCCGAACGGATCACGGATCAGTGACGATCCGTTGCACCACTATAGTATAGTAGTTCAGTCTAATCTCATTGCATATGTAGTATAGTAACTCAGTCTGATCTCATTGCATATGTAGTAACTCAGTTTGATCTCATTGCATATGTAGTATAGTAATTCAGTCTAATCTCATTGCATATGTAGTATAGTAACTCAGTCTGATCTCATTGCATATGTAGTATAGTAATTCAGTATAATCTCATTGCATATGTAGTATATTAACTCAGTCTGATCTCATTGCATATGTAGTATAGTAGTTCAGTCTAATCTCATTGCATATGTAGTATATTAACTCAGTCTGATCTCATTGCATATGTAGTATAGTAATTCAGTCTAATCTCATTGCATATGTAGTATATTAACTCAGTCTGATCTCATTGCATATGTAGTATAGTAACTCAGTCTGATGTCATTGCATATGTAGTATAGTAATTCAGTCTGATCTCATTGCATAAGTAGTATTATTCGCACATGCACTGACTTCACAAACTAATCTCCTAAACCCTGGACTTTCTTCTACCCACCTTTTGTGCAATATTTAAGATTTAATACAATTGATAATACTGTGCAATGCCATTGCTGTGCAATATCATTATTCTCATTGTCCAATATCTATTAATCATTGAACATGATCACCACTATTTTGCACTACTTATTTTATTCCATGTTGTTATATTCATTCTATGTGCATGTTAGTACTGGAATAGGAGTTGCTTTTAATGTCATTGTACATGTGTATAGTGACAATAAAAAGGCATCCATTCATTCTGTAGATGAATCTGTATGCCAAGCAGCCTCTGAATTCATCACAGTTCATTGTCAGTTCTGCCACAATAGTTTGCGTTGAGTAACCCACGGCTCATCATCGTACATGCCATGCATATTAACTTGTTTTTACTTTACGTTTTTACAAAACATTTTCCCTGCTTATCCTCCAAGTTCAGTGTCACACTCTTAAGATCACAGTGAAGTTGCTTGTTACTGTGTGAGACTCTGCGTCTTTGTCATCTCAATATTTAGTGTGCTGCTGATAGCAGTATTTTTTACTGTCCTTTAAAGTCAATGACAGATATTTTCTGGACGTGTCCCCTCCCACAGGTTTGTCCACACTGGAGGAGGTGTCGACTGGAGTGGAGCAGATCTTGGCTGATATGATCGCTAAAGATGGAGAGACGCTTACTTTTATCAGATTACTGTAAGAATGTCTGTCTCCACGTACCGTCCTGCATGCTGTTGAAGTTAGTTTTCTTGCTATTTTACACATTGTGCCATAGAGCTATTGTGAGAGCTAATGTATTGATTTTTAAGTCTGAGAAATTAAAACACAAATCAACAGAATGTTACCATGTCTAGTTTTTGTTCTCAATGATTATTTAAAAATCCATGGCTCCTATTTTTTCTAGATACTTCATATTTGTTTTTAGTTTCAGTTGATATGACATTTGACAATTGATATAAGAAGTATTGCTTTTTTATTTGCATTGTTTTTTGATGTGGCGTAAATGATTGGCCTTCCACTACCACATCAATTTAGGTGAATTACTGTTAACTTTACTTCTGTCTGTCTGTCTGTCTGTCTGTCTGTCTGTCTGTCTGTCTGTCTGTCTGTCTCTCGGTGTCTATCAGGTGTGACAATAGCCAGGTGATGCTGCAGTCATCTGTGTCTAAAGCGGCCCTTAAGGAGCAGCAACAACAACAACAACAGCAACAGTTTGATCATCGCGGTCATCAGGGGAAGCCCAAGGACATCGATAAGTTCCACCTGTACCAGGACTTCACCTGTAATATCCAACGTGTACAACCCCATCAGGTATGCCCTTAGCAGTCCCCTCAGCCAAATAGATTGCTCATCTCCCCAACTCCAGGTCTGACCAGCTGAGTGACAAGATGTATTGTTACACACTAACCCACATCTAACACTGGTTAACTGTCCACAATCACATATTCATCCAGCTTATTACAGTTTACTGGCTAACCCCCCGAAAATGCACATTTAGAGAAAATATGTCTGAATATGAACACTTTGGTGGGCCAGCATCCACAATAGGGTTTTAACAAAGTTGTTCAGCTTGTGTATTCAATGTGGTAAAAATTAATGACTTTGGACAGTGTAGCTACATAGCATTATTAACTTGACAGTGTAGCTAAATAGCTTTGATGACTTTGGACAGTGTAGCTACATAGCATAAATGAATTTGGACAGTGTAGCTTCATAGCTTTGATGACTTTGGACAGTGTAGCTACATAGCATAAATGAATTTGGACAGTGTAGCTACATAGCATTAATGAGTTTGGACAGTGTAGCTACATAGCTTTGATGACTTTGGACAGTGTAGCTACATAGCATAAATGAATTTGGACAGTGTAGCTACATAGCATTAATGAGTTTGGACAGTGTAGCTACATAGCTTTGATGACTTTGGACAGTGTAGCTACATAGCATTAATGACTTTGGACAGTATAGCTACATAGTATTGAGGACTTTGGACAGTGTAGCTACATAGCATTGATGACTTTGAACAGAGCACATATAATTGATGACTATTTAGACTGTGCACATATAATTGATGACTATTTAGACTGTGCACATATAATTGATGACTATTTAGACTGTGCACATATAATTGATTACTATTTAGAATGTGCACATAATATTGAATGGTAATGGCCATTTGTTTGCTGAGCCCGGTACATGTGAAGTCTCACATTTATTTATAAAGTGCATTTAAAAACAACCAAAGTGCTGTACAATGATCTAAGAAAACCATACCAAAACATATAGCAAACTGGACATATATTATTGGACATGACAGACATGACAGATAAATACAAATTCCTACCCAATCACAGGCTCAAATGCTATAGAAAAAAGATAGCTCTTAAAGATCGGAAATCTTTCAGTAAAAGCTCTAGATCACTGTGAGTTTAACTGTGGCAGTGCTTGGCATTTCCCTCAGCCCCATCTCTGCGTGCCACTTCTGAATGCTAGTCCCGTCAGGCGAGGTTAGCCGTGGCCCCGTCCCCCACACCCCAAACCGCTCCTGTGGCAGCTTGGTTACTCAGAGTTTGTCAGCGGCCACATGTCACAGTGGCTCTGTCTCAGGCGCCAGCCCGCAACCCTCCCCCCCACTGCAGTCACTGTCCCCCAGCCATTCCCCCTCTGCCCCTCTTAACATATGTGACATGTCCCCCACTGACGTGCCATTGGATTAGGGCCTGTGATTGACAGGCGTTTCTCTACAGTGACAGCAGCTCACTGCTTTGAGAGGCTGACGGGGGGACGGTGAGGGACGGAGGTGGGGAGGGAGACTAAGTGAACCTGGGAGTGTTTTCGAGATGCAGCCGTGTCGTCGCCCTTTCTGTTCAGGCTAGAGCCTGCCGCCACTGTGAGCTGCGTTGTTAATTCTGTGATGTGGGATTGTCACAGAGTGTTAATTCCTCCAGTGGCAGCCTGCTAGCTGTCGGATTCGGGCAAAAATGAACCATTCTTTTCACGTTGTATTTAAAGGGGAAAGGTTGTTGGATGTGTTGTGACAGGAGGCATCTGTGCGCAAACACACACTTGCTTGTTTAATTTAGCACATTAGGCTAGCGCAGTAAGGCAGCCAGTCAGTTAGACAGGAACTCAGTGAATTAGGACAGGGCGTTAAGTTGTGGTCAGTGTGATTGTATTCATTCAGCTAGCTCTGCCGACGGTCAGGCAGTGTGTTAAGACTCTAGCCACAGTTTTTTTAATCTACGGTGAGCAACATGGTCCAATGTACCAATAAGTCTGACAATTAGCTCCTAGATTTCTTTTTTATGCACGCTGAATTTGAATTGCGGTGGCACTAACACCAACACAGTCTACTGTAGCTATATTTTGAGACAGTTATAGAAACACATGACACTTGTGGATTTGTGAACAAGACAGAAACATACAGATAAACACACTGATCAGTCACGACCTTGGACAGTGTATATGACTACACATAGGCCAGACCCTTTCTTTGAATAACGGGCCTGGCAGAGGACGGGTGACTCATGGGTGCGGTCTGCAGCACTATCTTAATGCATGGTGACCCACTCGTCGCCGGGGGTGACAGATGCATCATGACAAAGTTGGTGTCAGGTGACCGGCTGGTCTGATTGGTTGTTTAGTGTTCACCTCATGCTGCCTGACACCCAGGCACCTCCAGCTGTCTCTTTCCTCCCCCTGCCAGAGAATAATAATGAAAACAATAATAGAGTTTGGAAGTAATAACTGAATGTGGTATTTAATGCACCTTTAAAAATACTCAAGGACACTACAGCACAGAGGAAAAAATTGACTAAATAATAAACTCAGCAAAAAAAGAAACGTCCTCACTTTCAACAGCTGTTATTTTCAGTGTAAGTATTTGTATGAACATAAAAATATATATTTTTAAGACAAACTGAACAAGTTCCACAGACATGTGACTAACAGAAATGTAATAATGTGTCCCTGAACAATGTGGGGGTCATAATCCAAGCCATCCGTATCTGGTGTGGCCACAAGCTGCTTTAAGTAATTAAGTACTGCAGTGCATCTCCCCCTCATGGACTGCACCAGATTTGCCAGTTCTGGTTGTGTGATGTTACCCCATGCTTCCACCAAGGCACCTGCAAGTTCCCGGACATTTCTGGGGGGACTGGGCCCTAATTATCTGATCCGACGGGTCCCAGACTTGCTCAATGGAATTGAGATCCGCACTCTTTGCTGGTCACGGCAGAACCCGGACATTCCTGTCTAGCAGGAAATCACGCACAGAATGAGCAGTATGGCTGATGGCATTGTCATGCTGGAGGGTCATGTCAGGATGAGCCTGCAGGTAGGGTACCACATTAGGGAGGAGGATGTCTTCCCTGTCTTGTGTCTCACAGTAAACACGTTCCATTTGATTGCCCATTCCACATCACGCGTAATTGTTTGACCTGCACACTGTATTATGTATTGTACATTCACAGTTTTATTCTCTGTTTTTACTATTTATTGTGCACTCCTTGTCTTGTAATGTATGTAACTTCTTGTTGTCTGTACCTCAACGCTTTTATCTTGGCCAGGTCGCCGTCTCAAATGGGAAAATATTCTCAACATGCCCACCTGGTTAAACAAAGGTTAAATAAAAAAAATAATACTAAATAAAAACATCTGCAGTCCTCATGCCTTCTTGCAGCATGCCTCAGGCACTTTTCATGCAGATGCGCAAGGATCTTTCTGTGCTTTTCAGAGTGAGTAAAAAGGTGTCGTAGTGTCCTCAGTTTTTATAACTGTGACCACTGAAGCATGTTAATTTTTATTAACTCTATAATTCATTAATTGATTAATTATATAGCTTGGGTTGCTCTTCCTTTCTCAATTGTTCAAGGATGTCCTGGCTTGTCCAGCAGTCTGCATGTCTTAGTTCTCAGTCTGGAAAGGTGCTTCAGATTTGGTGACTGACACTTTGTTGATTGCTACTCTCAACTCACATAAACAGTTGCGCGACATGATACACCTTGTTTATTGACCTCCCTCTCTAAACAGACCTCGTTTGCAGAAACTGTGTCGACTTTCTACTGAACAATTGGAATGTACTGCATTTTGTACTTTGTGTATTTCATGTGTGACTTGCACTATTGTCTTGTACTAGTATGCTTTATTCAAGCCAGGTCACCATTGCAAATGAGAATAAATTCTCAACCGGTCTACTTTTTAAAATAAATGTGAAATAAAAATAAATAAATAAAATTGTCAGGTAGGGTAAGAAAAAGAGAGATGTTTTATCTTTAGTTTGAATCAGACCTAGAGTTTAATTCCCAGAAAATCTTTGCTCTCCTTTTAAAAGAAGACTGATAACATGGATTGAAAATAGCTTTTTGATACATGTATTGTACGGCTGACAACTGCTAACATGTAATGAAATAATAAAAAATGATAATTGATTATTTACTTAAAATTCAAATATATTTGATCACATCTCCCAAACAGTGAAATCATATGTACAGTATGTCAAACAAAATGTTAGTTTAAGATGCTTAAACAGTACCTCTCCACAGTGTTTAACATCTTGCTTGTACTTTGAAGCATGCCGTTATGGACTTGTTTTTATTTATCCAGTAATCTAATTCGATTTGTGTCTCAAACTGTTTTCTAATCTTCCTGTCGGTTGTTGGCCCGGAGTGTAGCAGACCTAAATGTGTCTGCTTTCTCGATTAGTTTGTCTTTGATGGACAGGTACAGACATACATGCCTATTCTCCACAGTGGGAAAGGAAGTAATTTACATACAACCAGTAGTGTTTTAGATTTTCTTGATAACGGTAGAGAAAAAAGGAAGTTATTTTCAAATGGTTCAATTCTACTCCTAAATGTACAATCTTGCTAACGAATAATAAAATGTCAATTTCACATTTTCCAATAATCACAAGTATATATCCTTCTACATCTTTAACTGAAATTATACTTTTACCAGTAATTATTAGCAATTTTTTTAATCGAAGTTCATGTAAAACATTTAACACAACAAAATGACAATAATTAATATATACAGTATATATTTAAAATAAAACCAATAGTTTATACCTAATTGATTTGGTAGAACTATAAACGTATGCTTAGACTATATTATTGGCTGTTATACTCTCAGATTATATTTAATGTTTATGATTTTAACACAATGAATCAAACGGGTAAGTCTCTAGTTACGCCAAAATAATATTATATTTTTTGAAATAGATAGGTAAATTACTGTACTAAATGTTTTCCTATAAAACATAGTATCTAGTTTATTGTTCATTGATTGTTAACTGGCGTTTCACAAGTTCCATATTGTGTTTGCTTGTTTTCCCAAAGTGAAAAGATAAGGAGTTAAAAGTTCACCCCGTGAATTTGTTTTCTTTAAGCCCTGCCTATCGCCTAGTTCCATGATTTCTTTCTTTTATTTGGAAAGAAAATACTGAATCAGAATCACTCAATCTGAAGAATAATATTCATTAACGTAGATTAAATTCCTCATATTTCTCCAATTATGACTTCATTGTTCATGAAGAATATGAGACATTGGGTATTATTTTTTCTATCTATTAAAAATGTAAATATTGAACTTGCATGCCCTACAGCAGGGAAAGTTAGAAGAATAGAAGCCTCTTACAACCGATTAACATCTGCCTAACAATCGCTGTACATCTGTCATGTAGATATAATGCACTTCACATGATATGTTTAGAATATTCTGTGTAGTTTTGACTGTTTTCACACTAAAACGTTTTTTGTTTATTTAGTTGCTCGGTTGTGTAAATGTTCTCTGAATGGATGAGGGGTGGTTGGTATGGTTCCTGTTACTACGGTAGCTAGCCTGCCATCCAGATGTAAAGTGTCAGTACGTGTCAGATATAATATAGCAGGGCTTTACTCATACTGGTGCTTTGTCCTTTGTGGTGGTCAGATGTGTGGTGTTCAAAGTGTTGATTCTGTGGTGTTTGAAAGAGAGAGCCTCCCCGTCAGCCCCAAAGCCATGAAGGATGCATGTCCTGGCTTGTCTGGTTTTGGCTGACGTTCAGGTAGCTGTCACAGCCATCTCTTCTAGTGTTCTCACCCAGGTCTACTCTCTTACCGAACACTGAATCACGAACCCTACATAGGACTGGAAGAGCTGCGTGCATCCTGACAGGATATCTGTTTTTCTTTGCCTTCTCCACTGAGCGGCCCCTCTGAAAATCCCAGACAGTGTCAAGGAATAGAAGCTGTTGCGGAGGTCGTCAAAGTTTGTTCGATGTTTTGTGTTTGATCGCATACATAACTTAAGATTTGATGGATGTGGAACGATACGTTCTCCCGAGTGAACAGCCACGCTTAAGGGGGAAACATGCCAAGAAAAGGAAATCAAATTTTTATCATAATTCTTGCTGCATTAATTTCTGTCCAGATGTGACCATTAGCTGTTATGATTGGAGGGTGGGAGTGGTGGTTGCTTGGTTTTGGTGGTGGTGGTGGGGGGGGGGGGTTGGTGGCATTTGTCAGCTTAACTCTTCCGCTTCGAATCCAGATTGACGTTCATTTCTACCCCTTTTTCTTCAAAAGGTTTTCCTCCGAAAAGGTCAGACACTTAAAACTATTTGCTCAACAGCATGGCACTTCTCCTCAAAGCGCCGTGGAGGGAGAACAGAGGTTTTCTACAGGACACCAGGCTGTGCGTGTGCGAACGTGTTTGTAACGGGCGGGGGCGGGGGGGCCTTTTTACTGTGCGGTTCCTTGTGTCGGCTGTCTCAACAGGTTACATTTCCTTCGCAGATTCTGGCCATTAACCGAGGGGAGAATCTGAAGATTCTGACAGTGAAGGTCAGCATCCCTGACAGGGTGAAGAACGAATTCTGTAGGTGGTGCATCAACGTCAGGTCAGTCGCCTCAGTGCCCTGCGTTACGGAACGGGCACACGCATAAAACACTTCAACTTTTGTCCTCCGTTTTCCCGGTCCTATGCCCGGTGCCAGTCTCTGTACGGTGGCGACTGGTTTCGCAGGTTGACCCGCGTAGGAAGGGAGGAGTGGCTGATCAGGTTCATGAGGAGGTGCTACGAAGGCCTCCTCTTGACCGGTTCCATAAGACCCAGAAACTAATGCTGCTCCCCACGTTACCTTCTTTATTTGCCTATTGTGGTTTTAATAAATCTTGTTTCCATGTTAAAACAGACTTGTTTTTTTATGGAGAATATATGAATAATAATATCCAGTATATACACACATACAGTATTATATATTTTTTGCCACCCGGTTTTTATGAGTTTACAAGTAACATTTCCAATTTATGTTACTTAAGGATGGTACATACAGTATCGTCTTAGGCACCTAAAAACAATTATAAACAATAAAAAATATAGAAATGTAAGTTCCTTAATATAAAACATACTTTAAAGAGCAGAAAACAGTGAAAAACTAAAATAACTACACAAATGTCACGTGTCACACCCTCACCCAGTTTAATTCCTTGTACATTCATTCCTGTTTCAGTTAATCAGGTTGGTTCTATCAGTGCATGATGTCATTGGTCATTAGCATTCCTGTTTGTTATCATTGTGTCACCATGCACTGGCTGATATACCTGAAAGGGGCGCAGATGGCTCAGTGGGTAGGGAGTCAGACTTGTAGTCAGAAGGTTGCCAGTTCGATTCCCGACTGAGCCAAATGTCGTTGTGTCCTTGGGCAAGACACTTTACCCTAATTGCTCCCAGGTCGTTGCTGTAAATAAGAAATTGTTCTTAGTAAACTTAACCTGGTTAAATAAAGGTTAAATTAAAAAAAAAATTAGAAGGTTATCAGGTTTTTATCTGAAATGTGGTCTATTACAGAATGTTACTTTCTTTAACAAAAGTATAAATAATTCTCTCTAGCATTGCATTTTATGGCAAATGAAAGTTTAGAAAAAATAAATTATTTTCTACTGACACACTAATGCAGAACACAAAAATGAAATGATTCCAAATAGATTTGACAAAAAACATATATAGGGTGCCTAAGACCTTTGCAGTGCTGTACATTATTTTACATCAGAGTTTCTATGTTGTTTGTAGTGACAGATATTCCAGCTATTCTCGATTAACTCCATCCCTCACCATATCTCAGTCTATTCTACTTACATTATCTCTTGGTCAGATTGTCTTGACTTTCGTTGTTACACATAATTGTCAAGACTTTCAGTCATTGTATTAATATATTTTTTATTTTGCACAGGCAAAATAGTAAGTTTAACCTAAATTACACTACGTTAATATTATGCCAAAATTGTCAAAGCTGAGATTATTGTGTCCCAAGAATTTCTCTACAATATACAGTATGTTGGTGGTCAAAATGGTGTACACTCATTAAAATTAAGCTTTGGTTTCTGTGTTTAGTTCATATTAAAAATAATGTCCCAGCTATTCAGTGACATGCATAGCAGTCAACATGTTGGTCTTTAAATTAAAAAATTGTGCATATTTCTGAGATTTTTGTATTCATATATTTGGATGTTTTAAGAATTGAAAGATATTTAACTACATCAAGTTTAAGATTACAACAACAATGATCTTGAAAAGAGTTTTCAACATTGAAATAAACAAATAAAAAGGCACACTAACCAAGACATTAAACACATTTTTCCTTATAATTATGCCCCCAAAATTGTGCATATTTCAGAGATTTTTGTATTCATATATTTGGATGTTTTAAGAATTGAAAGATATATATACCTACATCAGGTTAAAGATTACAACAACAATGATCTTGAAAGGAGTTTTCAACATTGAAATAAACAAATTAAAAGACACACTAACCAAGACATTAAACAAAGTTTTTATTATCCCTGTCATAGAACTGATTTTGTTTTTGTCAGTCAAAATACTATTCTCTATTAAATAAAATTATTCAGAATACCAATGTATACATCTACCAATTGTATCATTTGAGATGGTTAATTCCAACATTTTAGTTAATTTATACACTTTATATTTTTTTTATCTTTCAGTACTAATTAAAAATGTAGTTACAAAACCTTACAATGTACCATATAAATACTTAAGAGTATGTAGTGTGATTTGCTTGGCTTGTGTAGAGATCATGTTCAGTATTTAAATACATGAATTAATTATTTAACTCAAATGCACTCCTTTAAAAACAAAGTAGTTAAAATGTTTATGTATTACATTGTGATAGTGGTGTCACAATAAACATTAACATTATTTAAACATGCACCTGTAATCTACACTAAACAAAATATGCAAGTTACTACCACTTCACATATTTGACTAAGTTTCCGTGTTGGTATAGAAAATCTATGGAATCTTTCATTTCAGATTATGAAACACAGGACCACTTTAGATGTTGCATTTGTATTTTCTTTCAGTATGTAAGGGCAAGGTATACGAGAATTTTACTCTTTCAACGCAATTCTTTTTCTTCTGTTACAGATCTACTCTGGAACAGAATTACACAAAAATAAGCAGTCAGCGTTTATTTAGCACTGATAAACCAAATGGTTAAAATAAATATTCTGTATTAAGACATTAAATCAAACATTTAGACTACAATATAATGTTTGCCTCTAACTGTAGATGGAGACCCAAGAGTTACGCTAGAGAGCAGCTGATGAAGATCTTGGGAAACGCAGTTGAAGACTCGTACAAACGGCTGCTAGTACCTCTGCTCACCAGGAGTTATAGGTCTGTACTCTCCACAGTGAGCGTGAGTTCGTGCCTGCTTGTTATGCATGTTCCTCTAGTGTATTTAATATTACCGTATTGTACGTTACAGTACTATATTGTATTTTAAACCCCACCCCCCGCCTCTCTCTGCCAGGACAAAGCTGACAGTTGGCGCTGAGAAGGAGTCCATCGCCATGTTTGTGCGTAACCTGCGGCAGCGTCTTCTGGTGTGTCCAGTCAGGGGTCGTGTCATCCTGGGCGTTGACCCGGGGTTCAGGCACGGCTGTAAACTGGCCCTCCTCTCACCTACCAGTAAGAAGCCTCCATTCCCAAATCCCCCACCAACATGCCCCCACCACTCTGCATTAATGCAAATAGAGCACATTGTGTTTCATTAGAAAGGTGGGATTTTCATCTGAGAAAATATATTTAGTCCAGTAGTTTATTCTGAAATAAATATATATGAACTAGTGTTCAAACTTTGGGTCATCCAGGAATTTTCATGTGTTTTGATTGAAATTGTTACCTTTGTTCACCAATGTGACATTACATTATTATGAAACTATAGAGAAAACATGATACAATATAGATTAACATGGAAATAATGGCTGCTGAATAAGTGGTCTTTGTCGTTGTATTAGAATAATTCATTATAAATCAGTCATTTCTAACAGTGATAGATATTTGCAGCATTGGTAATATCTTGCATATTTATTTTGTTCATTTAATGCCACCTTGGTGATTTAATGTCTGAATTTCAATCAAAAACATGAACATTTCTTTTTGACCCCAAACGTTTAATGCTAGTGTATAGATTAGGCAGACAGGCAGACAGACAGGTAGACATATAGACAGACAGGTAGACATATAGACAGACAGGTAGAAGTATAGACAGACAGGTAGAAGTATAGACAGACAGGTAGAAGTATAGACAGACAGGTAGACGTATAGACAGACAGGTAGACGTATAGACAGACAGGTAGACGTATAGACAGACAGGTAGACGTATAGACAGACAGGTAGACGTATAGACAGACCGGTAGACGTATAGACAGACCGGTAGACGTATAGACAGACCGGTAGACGTATAGACAGACCGGTAGACGTATAGTCAGACAGACGGGCCACAGATAGCTCAGTGGTTAGGGAGTCAGACTTGTCGTCGGAAGGATGCCTGTTTGATTCTTGACTGTGCCAAATGTTGTTGTGTCTTGGGCAAGGCAATTTACCCTAAGTTGCTCCAGAGGGAATGTCCCTGTATTTAAAAATACATTTAAAAAAAGTTACAAGTAGATTTGCATTACAATGAATGCATTTTTTTTCCCTTCACTGTATAGACAGTGATATATATATAGACAGACAGACAGATAGATATATATATATATATATAGACAGACAGACAGACAGACAGACAGACCGACGGTGTGCTCTCTACCTCAAAATTCTGTGGGATGCTCCTCCCCTCAAGCTTCTTTGTGGGCGGGGCCCCATGCAGGGCCTCTTTAGAACCCTCTTCCTTGGCAGCTGGTGGCCTGTCTGCAGTGGACACCACCCACCCGGCGGGGGCGTGTTAGCGGGCGCTGCTGTGTTTTGGCATCTGCCCTGCAGCAAGCATACACACAGCTGGATGGTGACAGATCTAGGGGTGCGTCGTCACGTGTCCTCTTGTCAGATACTTCCACCAGGATCTGTGTGACCTCACAGGAGATGGCCGGTACTCTGTGTGTGGTTCAGGAATGTTCTCAGAGGAAAACATTAGAATTAACAAAATAAAGGCTTAAGTTTGGCAGAGTATTGTCAAAATCTTGTTAGTCCACCCCTTTTACCATCTGTTCCTGTTTCTGTGACCCCTGTCAATAGAGTATTCTAACCTCCATCGTTATTCCATGGTTAAATAAATATTGGGGAAAAGTCAACTTGTCTGTAAATACCTCTCTTCCTCAATCAATAAAGCACTTTTTATCAGCACAAATCACTTTAAATATAGTGAATGTAAATGCAAAAGAGCATGCAATAATATGAAGCAGCATTTTGGCTAATAAAACCTTGTAGGAACCTAGCTATCGTTGTGCTCGGCAAAGACCATAAGAGTATGTACTGGTACCCTTTTACTACTAAATTGTTCATCAACATATTTGAAAGCTCACATGAAAGTAAATGTCAGTTGTTTTTTATAGCAAACCTGTAAAAAAAATCACAGTGTTTACTGAGGTGTAAAAATGATAAATTCCTTCAATTTAAATGTCACTTGCTTTACATAAGTGTTTGTTAAGAGGTTTAGAGAAGATAACAATGTCAGCAAATGAGCTTTGGCCAGAGCCAGGAACTGTCATCTGTCTTAAAGTGATGGTTTGGAGTAATATAGCCCTAGGGTCCTTTGCACCTTGAACTCGAGCCAAACAACCCCCGTAAGCTTTTTTCACTTGTTATAACATTGTTCGAGTTAGAGCTATCAGCCGAATGGCTTAGTGCAGACGCTAATGGAACCAAGGGTGTATCTCATAAATAACCGCACTAATAATGCCCGTAATGTTTTCAAACATCTCCAGTAGTACAAATAGATTCTGTACTTATAAACAAGGCATTAAAATGTTTGTAAGTACACCAGAAGTATATTTAAATAACACTTGCCTGATGGCTGCTACTCTCGGCTGCTAGGAAATTCATGTTGTGCGCTGTGCGTGATCTGGCAGGATATAGCATACCAGTGATCCAACAGGACACCTGATTACGAGAATGAACAGATCCAGTGATCCAACGGGACACCGGGTTATAAAAGGAAAAGACCAGTGATCCAATGGACACCAGATTATAAGAACGAACAGACCAGTGATCCTACGGAACACCAGATTATAAGAAAGAACAGACCAGTGATCCTACGGAACACCAGATTATAAGAAAGAACAGACCAGTGATTTTACGGAACACCAGATTATAAGAAAGAACAGACCAGTGATCTTAAGGAACACCAGATTATAAGAAAGAACAGACCAGTGATTTAATGAAACACTAGATAAGACAGGACAAATCAAAACAGACAAGACATACTAAACCCCCCACCTACTGCACATAGATTATTGCAGTTTAGAACTGGAACACTGAGAGGAGGACACAGTGGCCAGGTTTGATCCTGTGATAAAGTTAGCTGAGTGTATTGATTATACCAAACCATCTCAAACATGTCCCCTTTGTGTTCCAGGTCAGATATTACACACAGATGTAGTGCACATCCATGGGTCTGGCAGTAACAGAGAGGCAGACAAACTACGCCACCTGATGATCCAATACAGGTGAGTCAGCTGCTGCTTTCCTCTCCACAGACAACAATAGAATATTACGACCAATTAAAATGAAAGCAATAGGGTTCCATGATGATTTTCATAATATTTACTGAACTTTATCAAATAACACCCTTTTTTGTGTGTTTCTATTTAATTGGCAAGACTTCATGATACACAATGTTTTTGGTTTCTTGTCATTCTCACGCACAGTTGTAACACGGTGGTTATTGGCAACGGCACAGCGTGTCGGGAGACTGAGGCCTTCTTTGCTGACCTCATCAGCCGAAACTTCTTCCACCCTCTGGATGTGTCATACTGGTAAGACTAGGGTACATTTCCTATGAGAGGTGGAGCTCAACGGTTCTTGTTAGCACATGGGTCACAATCCCTGGTCCGGCAAAGCTACCATCCTGTAGGTTCATTCTAACCGCGCCTGATGTAGCCTCATCCAGCTTATCAACCTACTAATTATTAGAATAAGGTGTGCTAAATTTGGTAGACAATCAGGACAGTAGCTCTCCACGACCAGAGTTGGAGATGTTTCTTCTGTACATGATGTTAACTAGTTAAATGTTACACACAGTTTAAGTGGCATATAACCAGCAACATTCTGTCTGTTTTTCTGTGTAAAGACAATGATCAGAATGTTGTCTGGTATGGTCCCATTTACAGATTTTGAAAAGTTACATTTTGTTCACCACATGCTTACTTAACAACAGTCCAGATTGGAGTAAATGCAAAATAAGAGTGCTTTGGCAGTCTTGTTTTACATTCTTATGCATTGGGGGTTGAAGCTGTATATAATCATGTTGGCCTGCTGTGTGGTATTACAGAGAACAGCCTATGGTGGCTGGGATCATGTACTATTTTTTTATTTTTCTGACATTGATATATTTGGCCATTCACATCTTGGAACTGACCATGTTGGTGTAGGGGAGTCGAACCAGTAGACATGTTGGAACAGAGCACGTTGGTGTAGGGGAGTCGAACCAGTAGACATGTTGGAACAGAGCACGTTGGTGTAGGGGAGTCGAACCAGTAGACATGTTGGAACAGAGCACGTTGGTGTAGGGGAGTCGAACCAGTAGACATGTTGGAAAAGATCACGTTGGTGTAGGGGAGTCGAACCAGTAGACATGTTGGAACAGAGCACGTTGGTGTAGGGGAGTCGAACCAGTAGACATGTTGGAAAAGATCACGTTGGTGTAGGGGAGTCGAACCAGTAGACATGTCCAGTCATAGTAGTTGTGCTTTCATACTTCTAACTTTTACTGAGGGCAGAAATGGACGGGGTTGGTGGGGGGTGATTACCAAACAATAGGGGCAATCACTTCTGTAATGAGCCTTAATATCTTCTTCAAAGACAAAGAGCGGTGTGCAACTTTCTGACTAATCGCAGCTCACTGTCTTCCAAGCAACACCAAAGAGAGCTAGAAAAAATGATGTGTACGACATGGCAAACCCCCCCCCCCATTCTATTGTCCCACTTGCGCCTGGAGGTATAAATTGCCTCTAATGGGTCAAGAAATCAAGGCAGGCAAAGTAGCCATATTAAACATCCTGGATCTTAGGGCCCATTCCAAGTCTCTTAAATAGAAAGCGGTGTTGATTTGCTTTCTTCACAACTGTCTGTCTGGACAATTTTTGTTGATTGGAGACGAACAATAGATACTGAGGAACTTGAAGCGCTCCACTTCTGTACTTCAGTTCTGTGAATGTGGGTAGGTGTATTCTGACCCCTTCATGTCCTGTAGTAGATGTTTTAGTGTTTTAGCAATGGCAAGATGTTAACGTTAAGAAAAAAATGTAATTTACTGGAAAATTTAAAGATAATATCACATAGCTTACTACAGTTGTTGCAAACTCGCATTATTCTCAAACTCTTTGGTGCTCTTGTGGGATCCAAACCCAGAACCTTGGAGTTTACAGCACCAATGTTCTATCAAATGGAACAGGACAGAACGTTGCTTGCAAACTGATTTTAGCTTTTTGTTAGATTTTTTGAATGAAAATCGAAATAATACCCTGGCCTGTGGTGATGCTGTAAAATTGTGATGGGAAAAAAATGTACTGTCAAGACACTATGAAATACAGAGTTACTTATATTCTATT
Organism: Umbra pygmaea; assembly: GCA_016801145.1. Taxonomy (NCBI): domain Eukaryota; kingdom Metazoa; phylum Chordata; class Actinopteri; order Esociformes; family Umbridae; genus Umbra; species Umbra pygmaea. The sequence continues at coordinate 16,740 of JACXGM010002380.1, forward strand.
GTTAATTTGTTAACTGCTGACCATTTGACAGACCTTCAGTGAATACAGTTACATTTATATTAAAATACAATGTTAAAATGCAATTAAATAGAGTATTTAAATATTGTTTAAATATCATTACATAAGGTGCTATTCTTCCTAGCCAGCACTATTGATTTTCATGTAATTCAATATAAAATTTCCCTCCCAGTGGTCACAAATGAGGCTTTATTTTTGGGGGTGTTATGCAACTTCAGACTATCTTCTATTCCTGTTACATACTGGTTCTTTTCAACATTCCAAGATGTGCTACAGTCATGGACAACAGTCATGGACAACAGTCATGGACAACAGTCATGGACAACAGTCATGGACAACAGTCATGGACAACAGTCATGGACAACTCCCTCTGTAAAGCCAACAGAGTGACCATGCAGCAGGAGGGCGGCGGCTGCAGGATATGGGTCAAACCTGGAATGTGTCATTCTTGTGGGTTTTAAATGCATCTGAACCGTTCTTTGAACACCTCTAATTAAGAACAAATATCTCTGTGCGTCTGTCCGTTTGCCACCGTAACCGGAGCAGCTCGATGCGGCGACCCGTCCAACCCAAATAGCGACTAGAGTTCTGATCGTCTCTCTTCTACAGACGCATGTTTGTTGACTTTGGGTCAGGACTGGATCGCAGCCCAGAACCGTTCAAACGTGGCCGTATATGAAGGTGGGGGAGAGGTTAGTGGTGGTGGTTTGGGTGTTGCGTTCCCCGTCGTTAGCGATGGCCAAGCCCAATAAGTGGGTCCGCCTCTGCACTCTTAGGCAGAGGCTCCACTTGTGTCGTGCCAAAATGGACTCCACAGCAGCTGTGAGACAAGTGGATCCATTTCACTCTCCAGTCCCGAAGGAGGCTGAGATACCAACTCTGCTACACGTACTTGGCCCCTCAGGGCCCATGCAGCTCCAATGAAAGCCAGTTTTTGTTATTCCCAACTAACGGTCACAGCCGACATGTCTGGTTGTTTATTAAGTCAGGTTTAACTTGGTTCTGGACGGAGCTTTTGCGAGCTGACTGGAACACGTTGTCATCTTAGCAAGAGAGCCACCTCCAGATAATAGCTTGCTTTATGTCCTAAGTGGCTTGATTTGAACAATGTGACATGTAGGAATGTATGTATTTGCTTTTATGTGGTGTTAAATAGCTTTTTGCTGTGAAGCATTCCCTCTAGACTATGTCTGTGGGTTTCTGACTGACTTCACAGTTTCACTTTGGCCAGCGATTCAACCCCATTACTATTATGAGCACTTTAAAGGGGATATTGGTTGAGTCTATAAATGCACCGTTTAATGAGAATTGGATCTCAGAGAATTTGAGCACATTATAAAGCTGCAATGCTTCTATCCAGCAAACACACCTTTGATATTCTGTCCTTGACAAATGGTGTTTCTATTAAGCACAGTAATCAGTAAAAGATACTGATCTAGTTATGCCTGCCATGTTGTCAAATTCACCGATTAAGTTAGTTCGGGCCTGTCTCGTTTTAGAGAAGGCACAGATTTAGCTAGTTAGGCCCTGTCCCATGTTGGAAAAGACATGTATGTAGCTGGTTTGGGCTAGTCCCATGTTGTAAAAGACACAGATGTACAGTAGCTAGTTTGGGGCAGTCGCATGTTGTAAAAGACACAGATGTAGCTAGTTAGGGGCAGTCCCATGTTGTAAAAGACACGGCTGTATGTAGTTAGGCACTGGTTCGTGTTGTAAAAATCCCAGATATGAAACGTTAGGCGATGTCCATGTTGTAAAATACTCTAGTCTTAGATTTGTGAAAGCACTGTTGGGAGCAATAATGACACTGTCAGTGTTAGATATTTTCTAGGACTCATTTCTTTACATCTACATCACCCCCCCGAATAAAAAGCCTGCTTAAAATTGTTTTAGCCTCCTTGATTTCCTGAGTTCCATTCCTTCGAAGGAGGACTGTGGTTTTCATTTGATTAAAGTGTCCTGTTAAAGTGTTGTAATTTAATGAGCCCCGGGGAAAGACACTTTTTCTCCATGTCCCACAAGGATCAGCCTGACCGATCCCTAGTTGACCGTGACGCTGAGCACGGATAGCAGTCGGCGCATTCAGCACCAGGATGCTGGACGGCTGTTGATGGCCATCGCCGCCAAACGTCGACCACACCGCTGCCACAAAGTCACTGTTTGGTTGGTTTGATTGACAGGTAGCATGACTCAGCAACTCTACTCACTTCCATGGCTTGACCCTCACTATGCCTCTGTGATTCCTGTGGGTGAGAAATTAGATCGTGGAGCCTTATATCAAAGGCCTCTCTTTACTCCGACCGAGGCCAGACTCCCACACAGTTTATTTAATCTTCTCATGACGGAGGCCCATCCACAACGATGTGGGAAAGCGCCTTCTGTTCTCTCCTCCAGGACTGTTCCAGCAACTTGGAAACAGTGCCACACTTGTGTAAGTTGAAATTTTGGGGTGAATCTCTGCAATTACTCTTCGGAGCATAAGCGTTTTGCTAAGTGAATTTCCCCAGAACTGATTCAGATGGCAAAAACACATGTGTCTCGCACAACGGACTGGAAGTAGATATGACTAGCGTCTGCAAGTCGCAGAGTTCTTCTTTCCAAGATGTCTTGGAGCTGAGTGGACAGCATTATAGCGAATAACATCATGGTTGTAGATGGCATTCTATAATACAGTATGATACCAGCGTTCTTCTAAGTGGTTACTCATGATAAATGACTTTGTGAACTTCAGAAGTCATGTAAAAAGAAATGATATGGAGTACGTTTTCTGAGAAACGTACTTCAGCCTTTCTGCTCTTCTGTCAGTTCATTAGAGGCAACCTCATTCTCACCGTCTGCTAACTGTCTCCGCGTGCCACTGCGTGATCACAAGCCCTTGTGGTGCATCCTCCACCCCCCTAACCTGACTGTCCACCCCAAACCCCCAGCCTTTCTCCCCACTGTCCTTCCGCCTGGCTGATCCTGTGGCATGACAGCCAGTGCCAGCAGCCAGCGTGCTGGAATGAGCCTCCAGAAGTCCCCTGGCCAGAGCCATGGTTTCCCAGCTCTCTGGGTGACTGGGACTGTGGGGTTGGGGGGGGTGCTGCCTGAGTTGTTTGGTGAACTTGTGTTTAGAGCCCAGGCATCTGCTGTAATCAACCTGTTGAGGGTTTTGACCGTTTCACACCGCAGTTCAACTGGTCGCGTGTGTTTGCTCATACGTCTGTGTGTGTGTGGGGTTGTACTTACCGATAATCCATATTCGTGGGTTAAAATGTATTATGTGACATTTTCAGGGGTTCAGCTGTCCTGTGTGTGTCAATTTTCCTGGTGTTTACCAGGTTTCTACTTGCCTCCATTAGTCTACACTATTCCGTTTAGGAAAGCAAAGACATTGACATACAACAGACTTTTAGGAAGACCTTGCCTCAACTTACTCCATCATACCTTAAGTCATTGCACTTTTATCTCACTTGAACGTACCCTACCTTACATCACCTCACCGTACTGCACAACACTTCAGCATACACTGTGCGCACAATTATTAGGCAAGTTGTATTCTTGAGGTTTAATTTTATTATTGAACAACTACAGTGCTCTCGGTCAATCCAGAATGTAAATACACCTCAAACCTGAATAGTCAAGCGAGGTTTTGTGAGGTTTTGTCTTTCTTTGGAGAATATCTATGTGTGCACTATTGTTGGGCAACTAGAATAGTTATGCAACTAAATGAAAAACAAAAGGGTTCCCGTCTCACTTGTTTATTTTCATCTGTGTGAGAATAATAAACAAACATCTCAACATTTCTGACAATTTAAAACAAATCACAGACCAATATAGCCACTCTTCTTTTCAATAACAGTCATAAGCCTTCCAGTCATGGAGTCTGTCAGTTTCTTGATCGGTTTCTGGCTATCCACACAGTGGAGTACTTCGATGCATGCGATGGAGCATTGTCCTGCATAAAAATCAGGGTCTTCTTGAAAGATGCAGACTTTTTCCTGTACCACTGCTGGAAGAAAGTGTCTTCTAAAAACTGGCAGTAGGTTTGAGAATTGCGTTTGAGTCCATCTTCAACCTGAAAAGGTCCAACTAGATCATCTTTAATAATAACAGCCCATACCAGCACCCCACCTCCATTTTGCTGGCGTCTGAGTTGAAGTGGAGCTCTGTGCCCGTTACTGATCCAGACACGGGGTCCATTCATCTGGTGCGTCAAGTGTCACTCTCATCTCATCAGTCCATAAAACCTTTGAAAAACCTGTCTTAAGATATTTCTTGGCCCAGTCTTGACATTTCAACTTCAGTGGTGGTCGGGTTTCAGTGGGAAAGTTGGAACATATGCATAATATTTATGATATGGTCAAAATACTGACTGTCCTAATAATTGCCCCAAAAAATTCCCACTGCTCATCCAACTCTGAAGCCTTCAGTCAGCTCATGTACGGGATGATTACACTCACCAACTACTTCCACGGACCGCGATTGAACTGATAGGCGCCCGATCTGTACACAATTAGTAGCAGGTAGTTAATTCAACTTGTCTATCCCAAATCCCGGGAAGCACTATGCCAAGTTTTGCTGCTTTGTGCTGGATGTCCGGGGAATGTCGGAGAACCCAGAGTCAGGCTCAAACCACTAACTAGCATGATGTAGACTGTCCTGCAATGCAGTGACCTCTATGCCACGTGGAACAGAGGACCTGAAAAAATTAATTCCAAACCAACACAGGAAGTTTCTCTCTTAAAACTGCAATATTTTTAGTAAAGGAAATAATTTCCCCCTATATATACACTATAGGTTTTACTGTTGTACATTAGGTTTGGTTTGGCTTCCTTGTGGGTACAACCCCAAATAAAACACCCATTTTGTTAAGTCTCTTAGCATAATAACCAGAAGGGAACATTTACAAGATAAACTACTTAGCAATGTTGACCCTATACTTGTATTAACTGGATTTCCCAGACCAATTTAAAATGTTTTCTTTAACTTATATTTCCTTCTTATCCCAATTTTATTATAATTAGAATTACGTATCCACACTCCTAAAACAATAATTTCATCCTTTACTCACCCTACCTCACCATACTGTACC
>JACXGM010002380.1:29585-47498 GCA_016801145.1 Umbra pygmaea
ATAGATTTGGTTTAAGTGTCTGTAACCAGTAGATATATTTGGTTTAAGTGTCTGTAACCAGTAAATAGATTTGGTTTATGTGTCTGTAACCAATATATAGATTTGGTTTAAGTGTCTGTAACCAGTAAATAGATTCGGTTTACGTCTCTGTCAACAGTAGACAGATGAGGTTTAAGTGTCTGTAACCAGTAGATAGATTTGGTTTAAGTGTCTGTAACCAGTAGATAGATTTGGTTTAAGTGTCTGTAACCAGTAGATAGATAGGGTTTAAGTGTCTGTAACCAGTAGTTAGATAGGGTTTAAATGTCTGTAACCAGTAGATAGATTCGGGTTACGTCTCTGTCAACAGTAGACAGATGAGGTTTAAGTGTCTGTAACCAGTAGTTAGATAGGGTTTAAGTGTCTGTAACCAGTAGTTAGATAGGGTTTAAGCGTGTCTTTTTAGGGAACATGAGCACTCACAGGTGACCAACAGTTTGGTGCCCTTCTGTCTTACTGGTGACCAATCACGGAGGCCTCACTCCCCCTGAGGGGCCTACACTCCCTACTCTGTTTGTGTGCCTATATTTGTGTGTGTGTTTGTGCCCATGTGTGTGTGTGTGTGTGTGTGTGATGAGCGTCTGCCACCAGATTGATGTGAGTGGCTGTGAGGCTTTGCTCTTTTCAGACGTGCTCTGCGGTGGCAGCTGGAGTGTGGCGTTGACGGCGCCCTGCGCTGACTGGGCGCTTCCTGCCTCCTAGCAACACGCGTGAGACTGACGGCCCCTGACACCTGCCATTTGAACCCTTTTCTGGGCAAAAATAATCATCATTTCCCGACAGGAGCAGAGCCAGTATCTGATCGTCTCTCCTTTGGCCACGGGCCCCCGGGGCAGCTTTTGCAGCTGACTGAACAATGGTGCAGCGCCGTGTGAGGTGTGTGTTCGAATACACACAGATGGAAGTATGCCTAGTAGTTACCAGTATACAGCGACTGAATAGTGAAAAAACCCATTCACACAAAGACGCATCGCTGAAAACACCATTAGAGTCTCTGAAGGGGGCATAACGTCTCTCAATAAGATCACTCCTCCCCAACCTCATCGGATTAGTTTACAGTTTAATTTGATGAATTTAAACTCAGGACCTTTATCCTGTTTACCCATTTAAGATTTCCTGTTTTTCTTTATTTACTTTGTGGCCTGTTTATTGGTCAGCTCAGTGAAACAATGTGGCAAGGCAGGCTGGTGATTGGATAGAGGTTAGACTTGAGAATAATTTATAGTAAGTGTAATATAGTATTTTTTATAGATAGGGCATGGTCAACACTGGTTTTCACATTTAATGTAGAAAACCATGCTTATATGTTCCTGACACAAAAGGATTGCCCTGGAACATGTAGTATTACTATTATTACTGATCATTGATTTCACGGAGGATGTATTTAGATGAAGTAAGAGTCTTTTGGATCCACTGAGGAGATGAAGTATCTGTAAATGAGGCATGCCAATTCTGCAATAAAGATCTCAAAAAGGCAAATTAACTTTTGGTCACAAAGGAGAATAATCCTTTTGTAAACATTGATGTCAGTTAAACATTCATTTTAGTAATCAGTGATGAAAGGCCGGTGTCCAAGGTTGATTCAGTGATGGATGTTTTATTTGAGTGAGTTCTGGGGTTAAAAGCCTGTAGATGGTTGCCCTCTTCTCAGTCCATCCTATTCTACCTCCACCTTCCATGAACCCAACTAATTTATATAATGATACTGGCAATTTACACTGGGCCTTTCCTGTCTCTGTTTCACAGTTTTGTGTATCATGTCACCATGGTGGCGATACCACTCTGGCCCCTCCCCGAACTGATCTGATGAGGAACTTTAATGAAGGGGTTGTTACAGGGAGGGGTCTGGGGGGGTGAAGTATCAAAGCTTGTATCCGTCTCTCCCAATGTCAGTCATGACTGGTCGTCAGGGGCGGGGCCTGGGGGTGGTTCACTAACCCTGGCGATCACAGGGGGCCTGGCTGTGACTTTCCCCCAGGATGGGGACAGGGGCTGAGTAACTCATCCCTCCACTCAACGGCTTTCTGCTTGTGTCCACTTAGGCCAGAGTGTAGGGTACACACAACCTTCTGTTGGCTGCCATGGCGATGCCCTCACCATGACGATGGCCTGGGTGCCGTGGTGATGAGGGGTCTAGGCTGTATCTATGACAGGGCCACTCAGGGGGTTGCCACCCAGCAGCCCTGGCGGCACTGCTAATTAATTCAGACATTATAGTGGATAGTCTCTGTGTCCATCGTGACTTCATGACTGCAGAGGGTTTCCCCTGAGACCGGCTGTGCTGACACCCTTACGGATGACCCAGAGCCCTGTGTTACACACCACTTTATGAAGGAAGGAAAAGCACTGAGGGTCTGTGTGTGTGCCTACTGCATGCCCTTTTTCTTCACTCAGTACCGATATAGAGGCGGGGCCGTGGACTCGGTACCGATATAGAGGCGGGGCCGTGGACTCTGTACCGATATAGAGGGGGGGCCATGGACTCAGTACCGTCATAGAGGCAGGGCCGTGATCTTGGTACCGTGATAGAGGCAGGGCCGTGGTCTCAGTACCGATATAGAGGTGGGGCTGTGGACTCAGTACCGATATAGAGGTGGGGCTGTGGACTCGGTACCGATATAGAGGTGAAGCTGTGGACTCAGTACCGATATAGAGGTGGGGCTGTGGACTCGGTTCCGATATAGAGGTGGGGCTGTGGACTCGGTTCCGATATAGAGGTGGGGTCGTGGACTCAGTACCGATATAGAGGTGGGGCTGTGGACTCAGTACCGATATAGAGGTGGGGCTGTGGACTCGGTTCCGATATAGAGGTGGGGTCGTGGACTCAGTACCGATATAGAGGTGGGGCTGTGGACTTGGTACCGATATAGAGGCGGGGCCGTAGACTCGGTACTGATATAGAGGCGTTTACACGCATGCGTGCTTGCGTGCGGTCAGTGTGATAGTGTGGAGAACCATGCAGACGGGGCACCAGAACAGCGGTCCATTCAGCCTCTTGAGTCAGTGTTGCTCACAGCTTCAGCCTGGGTCACCTGGCGTCCAGATGAGTCATTATCTAATGCTGCCTTCAATAACTCAGAACTAGTGATCTCAGAAATATCTAAATATTGTAGTTACATATTCATGTGCCACATTCAGCCAAGTAGCCTGTCAGCTTGCTGTGAATGCAGTGACCACTCTACTGGCTGTTGTTTTATGTACTGTGGCTATTAGCTTTTATAAAACAGCTTGTTGAAAAACCCAGAATGCACTGGCTGTAAGCTCTGGTTAATCAGCATGTATACAATGAGTATAACAATGAACTCACTTTATTATTCAAAATAGCTCGATGCTACCGCAGGTGGTTGGGGTGTACGGTCAGTACCATAGCTAAGGGATCTGTCCAGGTAGTCTGTGTTGTGTTGTTCCTCAGAAAAGCTCATCTGTGATTTATTGGCCCCTCCTTGATTCATTGCTTGGGTAAGTTCAGGCATGTTTATTTTGTCTCTTTAGTTCCTCTGCACAATGGTCACACAGCCGACCCTCTTCCTTTGGTTCGATATCTTCTGTTTACTCTTGTGAGCAGGCCTGTCCGTTTGTTTTCTTCATGTGACTATGACAGGTGTGTTATCTGAGTACGTGAGTGTGTCATTCCTGTGTCGTGTCCTCTTAAATCGTCTGACTGTCCTATTAATGACCAACTTACCTCTGACCGCAGTGAAGGTCATGTGACAGCGCCTGTTAGCACTGTCACTATGACGACATGTCATTTCTCAAGGGGTGCCGGGCGGGGGTTGGCGCCAGTAAAGAGAGGCTAGGGGAAGAGAGAGGGGACAAGTTAATTTAAAATGTGATTTTGTCAGAATGCTTCTGCCAGCCGTCGCTAAGGAGATGGGACTAATTGGCAAGGTTGCTGTGGTAAAGGCCCTGAGGTGAGGCCCTGGTCATGTGACCGCAGTGAGAAGGGTGATCCTATGAAAGGTTTCGTTGTACCAACAGCGCCTGCGAGAGGGACAGATATTGACCTCGCATCTCAAAGGTCAGCTGGATGTGTGCCCTTAGGGGAGATGCTACCCGTCAGCTCTGTCTACCCAAGGCTGAAAACTGAGAGATCACCCACATGACCGTGTGATATTACCACTAACTGGAAATGGAGATTGAAATGGCAATTTAGACATATTTGCAAAATATTCATGTTCTCAAGTCCCATTCCTAAGTCTACATTAGATGCATACACTCAGTTATAGTAGATATACTTATTTGAACTAAAACTTGAATGCGGAACTGACAGTATTGTACTACTTTGCGGGGGGGGCACTTGTTTAGGTTGACCTAAGGATTATGGTTTTTTTCCCCTCAAGATTTTTCAGGATTTTATTTATTTACCATGACTGACCATGGGACTTATATTTCTGAAGTACTAGGGCTTTGCTGTTTCAAATAAGGATTTTATGATGTATTTTAATATTCCGTTGTCATATGGGGTGCAGATGGCTCAGTGGTTAGGGAGTCAGATGGCTCAGTGGTTAGGGAGTCAGAAGGTTTCCAGTTCGATTCCCGAGAACTGAGCCAAATATCGCCAAATGTCGTTGTGTCCTCGGGCAAGACACTTCACACTAATTCCCAGGTCGTTGCTGTAAATAAGAAACTGTTCTTAGTCAACTTAACTGGTTTAATAAAGGTAAAATGAAAAAAACAATTGTATTAACAGGCAGTACCAGTACCCAGTTCAGTCCTCTAGATGGCAGTATTGTCACACGCTTTGCCCAGGTTGTTTGTAATACAAGTTTAGCCTTTCTGATGTATTATTTCTAGGAGACTAGACATATACATTATAACTGATGTTGTTGTGGTGTAGAATAGGATATGTATTGATTCCTAAGTAAAAACATTTTTTGCAATAAACAACTTCAAATATTTTACACAAAATTCTAAATTAGCACAATGGTAATACAAATAGAAGACAAAAAGATAACTTTAGCTGTACATCAGTCTTGACAGATCTGCTCAAATGTATGTAGCAAAACTATCCATGAACCATGAAGCACCACTGTGAGAATGCTCTACTACCTGGTCCTCAAGGTACCACAAAGGCCTCAGACTCATCCTGGACCTCAGCCACCCAGGACAGGGCTTTTTCAGAAGCAACAGAGTCTGGACCGGGAGAAATAAAGTTTGTTTCTAATTTATTCTATTAATTTAAAGATACAGTGTGTGACAAAATAATGGGTTAAACCTCTAATATTGTCCTGGATGTGTAATATGCTATTTAAATATACGTAATCACTGTCTTGCCTCAGCCATGAAATTCCAATTTTAGATCAGGTGGTTTTGATGACATGGAGCTCAAATCATGATAGAGGAAAACATTTTGGGGACCCCTTTTAGCTAAATGGCGCCACATTTACAACCAGTGGTCAACATTCTGTACTGCAGCTTTAAATAGTAATGTTAAATTAAGCTGGTATCCCCAGGCCAGCAGTTTCTATTTTCTGTTCATTTAAAAAGTGATGTTAATTACAGCTGGTACCCCAGGTGAGCCATTTTAATTTTATCCTATTAATTTAAATTAGTGTTGATTAAAGCGGATATGCCATTCCAGCTATTTCAATTTTATCCTATTCATTTAAATAAAAATGTTTTGGGAAAAAGCTCTGAGTGTTTCAGTGTTAGTCGGCATCTGTTTATGACAAAGCATGTACATATAACAAGGACGTATTTCTTACTTTTTTTATTACATTTTTAAATACACTGCTACCTTTATTATTTATTATTTCTATTTGTAGAAATTTCACTTTCTCTGTCAGGTTAGTCCTTGTATTATTTAATTTAAACAAATGCCTTTTTCAAGGGTTGCCGAAACATAAGCATTATGTCACGAATGCATAAATATCTGCTAGACTGTGTGTGACCAATCAAGCTGAGAGGTTCAGAACTCACAGTTTTAAGGTTGAGACAATTAGTTAATGATTCATCTACGTTCATCCTGTCATTTATCTCTCGATCACTGCTTTGTCTTAAGTCGGTTGTGAGGTCTCAACCTTTTGGACTCTGCCCTCACATCAGCAATTTTATTTAATTTTTTCCCCCACTAATGTCCATCTTTTTTCAAGTAACAAAGCCAGACAATGGTATTCAGATGGGCTTGAGTGCTTCATGACAAGTTAGTAATTAAATTGGAAAGAATAGAGGAAGCTAAACAGGTGTATGCATGTACACTTATAGATATACGGTTGAGAACAGGGAAATCGACGTTCATGGTGATAAAAGTGGTTTGTCCTGGTTTCTGATCCTATTTGCTGGATGAATAGGTCTGTCATGGCCCCTGTTGGAAGAGAACAAGTAGAGATAATTACCGTGGTGAAAGGTTAGACCTATTGAGTCAGTCTGTGGGGTGCGGCGTCACCCATGGAGAAAGGAGAACTTGTTCCAGTGAATGAATTGATTTGTTGATAATGGCACATTTGACGCTAGCCGTCTAAGTAGAGCCGAGGAGAAGCATCTGTAAATGATGGTTGGTTCTGACCGTATCTTTACTCGTTCTTTGTATCCGCTTAGTCTTTTTTATTTTTACTGTTTCCTTCACTGTGCACGTCCATCCATTATTTTCCCCCTCTGTTTTTTCTCTCATTCTTCGTGGGTAACAGAAGTATTCTGTGAAGGTATTGCATATCCTTGCCTTTCTCCTGAAAGCTTTCCTAAAAGCTGTGTGGATCAGTCTGACCCAATTGACCTTATGATGTCCGTAATAGTCCAACAAATGTTATCTGACAGAGTAAAAGGGAGGACAATCCGACAAAGCTTTTCAAACCAATCAAGCACTGATGAAGAGGATTTTCTTAGAAAATAGATGCTGTAGACAAATAACACATACTGTAGGAAAATAGAGCTCAAGTGGAAAGTAAAAAATACCACACATACACATTTACTCTGATATACTCAAGAAGCTCTTAACAGTACGAGTGGGTCTTTGTATTATTGTGAGTAATACTGCCACTGGCTGACTGATACCATTCTAGTGACTGGGGTAATAATACTCAACAATGACTACAAAAGCTTTCACCAGTGTCTTTCAGGTGGAATGCTGAGACCTAATTACTAGTTAATCAAAATCAGGTTAAGTAGAATGTAGAACTGTCTCTTTAAGCACGTTGTTTGTGTCTCAGCATCACTAGTGAAGCAGGGGCATCCATCTACAGCGTCAGCCCAGAGGCCGTGAAGGAGATGCCAGACCTGGACCCCAACCTGAGGAGTGCAGGTGAGATGCCCCCTTTGACCCCTTTGACCACATTGTTATCTGGATAACTGATTGTACTGGTGATCCTTCAAGACTGTTAAGCAATGAATACGCCGATGTGTGGGAATTCCTCTGTCTCTTAATCTAGGCAGGCTTTTCCAGCAGCTTCAAGTCAGAAGGATCCTGGCAGAGAGAGGCTGCTGTTACTCATCTGTGTCAGTCAGTGGACTTCACACCTGTCATACGACCTTCAGCGGGCCTCAATATATGATCAGTCAATGTCAAGTTCGTCTTTGTTTTCATCGCATCAATTTTCTTTGCTCCATATCCACTCCAGTTATTTTGCCGGATCGTGCTGCAGTACACTGTGATGTTGACTGTAGAGCCTCTGACAAATATTTAGATAACCTTTCAGCTGTCTGTGAAGCTCTCTTGGGTCCCTGTCCATAAAGCATTGAGGACGTCATATGGGCGAGCCTCTGCTATGCAGACGTTATGATCTCTTTTACATGAACAACCATTGCCCCATATCTAAATTATGTTTCTTGCCAAACATTTATTTATATCTACCTTCAACGTGGTTTATGAAAGGTGATCCAACGTGTTTTATGAAGGGTGATCTAACGTGCTTTATGAAGGGTGATCCAACGTGCTTTATGAATGGTGATCCAACGTGCTTTATGAAGGGTGATCCAACGTGCTTTATGAAGGGTGATCCAACGTGCTTTATGAAGGGTGATTCAACGTGCTTTATAAAGGGTGATCAACGTGCTTTATAAAAGGTGATCAAGATGCTTTATGAAGGGTGATCCAACGTGCTTTATGAAGGGTGAGCCAACGTGCTTTATGAAGGGTGATCCAACGTGCTTTATGAAGGGTGATCCAACGTGCTTTATGAAGGGTGATCCAACGTGCTTTATGAAGGGTGATCCAACGTGCTTTATGAAGGGTGATCAACGTGCTTTATGAAGGGTGATCAACGTGCTTTATGAAGGGTGATCCAACGTGCTTTATGAAGGGTGATCAACGTGCTTTATGAACTGTGATCAATGTGCTTAATAAAGGGTGAACAACGTGCTTTATGAAGGGTGATCAACATGCTTTATGAAGGGTGATCAGCATGCTTTATGAAGGGAGATCAACGTGCTTTGTGAACGGTGATCAACATGCTTTATGAAGGGTGATCAACATGTTTTTATGAAGGGTGATCAACGTGCTTTATGAAGGGTGATTAACGTGCTTTATGAAGGGTGATCAACGTGCTTTATGAAGGGTGATCAACGTGCTTTATAAAGGGTGATTAACGTGCTTTATGAAGGGTGATGAACATGCTTTATAAAGGGTGATCAACGTGCTTTATAAAGGGTGATCAACGTGCTTTATGAAGGGTGATGAATATGCTTTATGAAGGGTGATCCCTCTAAACAATGTGTTCTCTCAACTCACCGATTTTCAAAAGTCAAAGTCGTTTTTGGTTCATTGCCAGTGCCATCGTTAGACCTTGCAATGCTTTGATCGCCATATGAAATGGACCAAGCATACTTAGCTCTTTGCTGGATCCTCCATTGTGCTCTTCCTACTGTCTTGTTTGGCCTGGCTGCTTTTGCTGCCCTACTGTCAGGAGGACAGAGGAAGAGCACCACAGTGGAACAGTGACAACCGTGTCTGCTTGTCCGTCCACCCGCTGAACCGCTCCATCACCAAGGGGCCAATCTTGACACGCATCCTCTGGTTGTGTTGACCTTAATCACACCCACTGCTTTTGGTTTTAACACCCTTTGTAGTTTTCCAGTGCGGACATTTATCTGCAGCCATCCCATCATATCATCAGTCAAGACTGATACGTGACCTGGCATTGACAACCTGCTCCAGTCTCGTATCTTGGCATTGGGATTGTCCCTGTAGAACTCATCATGCTGCTGTGAAATCTGACTTTCTTTGTCGTTCCTGTTCTGACGGACCACACAAGCTCTCGTCTCTGACTGACGCGCTGACTCAAACCTCAAAGAAACTGGAAAACTGTAAAAAGCTCCCCAAAACACAATTTCAGAATTATTCCAGACTTCCTCTATAAAGACACTAAATCAAACTGGGATTTATTCTTACAATTTCCTCTGGTCAACAGCTCTAGCAAACCCAGGGAGACATTTATTCCCTTAATGGAGGGCATAAGTAATGTAAGTATTTTATTTGGGATGTGTGTAAAAATGTTGGATCAGTAGAGTTGAATGTCAAGGACCTGATTGTAGCTCTAGTATATGTGTGAGTCTGTGTTTGATTTACTCCCTTCTTACCAATATTATAATCTTCTGTCTTGTCTGTACTGCACCGAGTGTGAGTACTGGTGCCCCCTAGTGTGAAAATGACATTACAACACACTTGGATGATTCAGAGCACTTTTGGCAGGATTCTACAATTTTTCTAAGTTTTTTCTTCGTTGGACGGCATTGTTGTTTGACTAGTTCTGTGGGCCTGTTCCTATCCCAGCGAATGCTTTGAGGTGTGTGTGTATTTAAGTCACAATATCGCTAGTGTTAGACTGTTTGATGGTTGATAGGCTGGTGATGTGGGTGTCTGTATGAATACCAGCATTCATGCTGAGTTTGAACTGCGGGAGGGTGGGTAAGGGGTTTGATGCTGTGGTGGAGTGTAGGGCCGGAGGACGCGTCAACGTCGAGGGCTGGGTGGGTAAGGGGTTTGATGCTGCGGTAAAGTGTAGGGCCGGAGGACGTCTAGGGCTGGGTGGGTAAGGGGTTGGATGCTGCAATGGACTGTAGGGCCGGAGGACGCCTTGACGTCGAGGGCTGGCAGGGTATGAAGGGGTTGAATGCTGCAATGGAGTGTAGGGCCTGAGGACACCTTGATGTCCAGGGCTGGGTGGGTAAGGGGTTGGATGCTGCGGTGGAGTGTTTTGCGAGATGGCTCTCTGGATTTACGCACTTGAGGTAGGACCAGGACGATCGAGCATGTGGAATGAATGCTTCACTCTGAGCAACTCGGCTTGGAAGCCTGTGGGAAACTGCTGCCTGCAATAATATTTAGACAGGGATGGGGTTTCAGCCCGGTCCTGCACCACACACAAAAGCACTTCTCTCCTTTTTCTCCTTCTCTCGCAGCGTTACGGTGGTCATTTGCAAGCAGAGATCAGCGGGTTATTCTCTGCAGTTCTAACTGGGAAGTTAACTAGCCTTGCTTAAGAGGATCTGGCACGGTCCCTCCCCGCCGGGCCAGTGCGGCTGTGCCCTGCCGGACTCTTGTGGTCGGTTGATTGGTGACCTCGACGCCGCCACATCCCTTAATGCTCTACATGTTGTCCTGGTGATCACATGGTTCACTGTTCCTCAGAGGTCACAGACACGCCCACAACTGGGCCCGTTCACCCAGCTGTTGCCACTGGCGCAGGGACCGATGACGTTCACACTTCCTCTCTCGGGTTTATTTCTCTTTAATTAGTATTTTAATGGCTTTAAATTGGATATGTATTAGGCCTCCTTGCGTCTATTTTGGACTCCAGTGCTACGAGCTCTGCTAACCTGATCTCTATGAAGAGTAATTACATTCTCAAGGAACATTTGCTGGATTCAGTCTCATGACCCTGCACTCTGTGTGTGTGTGTGTGTGTGTGTGTGTGTGTGTGTGTGTGTGTGTGTGTGTGTGTGTGTGTGTGTGTGTGTGTGTGTGTGTGTGTGTGAGCATACAGTTCTATTTGGCTGGAAATAGTTGCTATCATCTGTTGTAGTGGCTTTGAAATGATATCATGTGTTTAGTAATCTGTTTATCATTCGTCTTTCTGTCAACCACTATGCCTGGAAAAGGGATTAAGCTACATTTAACTCAACTTGAAGTTGTGTAGACTTCATCATTAAACTGTGTGTGTTTGTGTTTGTCTGCACGTGTGTCTGTGCTTTAGCTATGGGCGTGCACGTGTACAAAGTACACCACTTTCCAAATTATTATGCAAATTATATTTTACCAAGATTTTTATAAATAGTCGATGCAATTGACAGTCAGTATAATTTATAATTGATATGTCACCAACAATGGGGTGTTAGTCGAATTACATTGAACAAACTACCCAATGAAAACAGTATTTTTTCAAAAATAAAAAACTCTCTAAATGCACTGTTCCAAATTATTATGCCCAACAGAGTTTCAAAACATTTTATAGGTTGTAAAGAACTGAAAATTGTCATTTCTTGAATTTGCAGCATTAGGAGGTCGTATTTACTGAAATCAAAAGCTATTTTAATCAAACACATCTTAACAGGGCAAGTTACATGTTAACATTGGACCCCTTCTTTGGCATCACCTTCACAATTCTTGCATTCATTTAACTTGTGAGTTTATGGAGAGTTTCTGCTTGAATTTCTTTACAGGATGTCAGAATAGCCTCCCAGAGCTGCTGTTTTGATGCGAACTGCCTCCCACCCTCATAGATCTTTTGCTTGAGGATGCTCCAACGGTTCTCAATAGGGTTGAGGTCAGGGGAGGATGGGGGCCACACCATGAGTTTCTCTCATGCCCATAGCAGCCAAAGACACAGAGGTATTCTTTGCGGCATGAGATGGTGCATTGTCATGCATGAAGATGATAAATTTGCTACAGAACGGTACTTCTTTTTGTACCATGGAAGAAAGGGGTCAGTCAGAATCTCTATTTATTTTGCAGAGGTCATTTTCACACCTTCAGGGACCCTAAAGGGGCCTACAAGCACTCTCCCCCCCAAAGGGGCTTACCAGCTCTCTCCCCATGATTCCGGCCCAAAACATGACTCCGCTACCTACTTGCTGACGTCGCAGCCTTATTGGGACATGGTGGCCATCCATCAACCTTCCACTCCCAGGGGTTGGGTTAGGGTCACTGCACTCATCAGTAAACAAGACTATTTGAAAATTAGTCTTCATGTATTTCTGGGCCGCCTGTAACCGTTTCTACTTGTGAGCATTGATTAGGGTGGCCGAAGAGTAGGTTTATACACAACTGCAAGCCTCTGGAGGATCCTACACTTTGAGGTTCGCGGGACTCCAGAGGCACAAGCAGCTTAAAATACTTGTTTGCTGTTTGTAATCCAATTAATTTGTCTGGCAGAAACATTCCTCATTATGCCTTTATCTGCATGAACCCATCTATGCTCTGAATCAGCCACAAATCTCTTCACAGTACGATAATCACACTTAAGTTTTTGTGAAATCTAATCTAATGTTTTCACACCTTGTACAAGGCATTGCACTATTTGACGCTTTTCCGCAGCAGAGAGATCCTTTTTCTTTTCCATATTGCTTGAAACCTGTGGCCTGCTTAATAATGTGGAACATCCTTCTTAAGTAGTTTTCCTTTATTTGGGCTCACCTGGCAAACTATTTATCGCAGGTGTCTGAGATTGATTTCAGTGAACCAAAGAGCCTGGAGACACAATACCATCCATGAGTTTGATTTAAAAAAACTAAATAATTAATGTTTATGACACTTAATTCCAATTTGCATAATAATTAGGAACGCGGTGTATGTGTGCATTCTTGAACCATTGTCTGGGTGTAAGTGTGTATCAGTGGAAGCTACTTTTATATGTCCTTTTGCAGCCAACCCCCTACATATAGATGCAATATGATAATGAGGAATGGCCTGCCCTTGGGCTCAGAACATTTGCATATTTAATAAGTGCAATCAAGTCTGTTTATATTTAGAAAATGTAATTTATTTTATTACTTTATATAGTCCCTGCTGGGATTTTGTTAAGATTGGTTAGTCCTGATAGGGTTGAGAAAGAAACTGTGTATCTGTCTCTGTTAGACATTCACACTATTGTCTCGCCTGATGTTGGTGTGTTTACGAAACACCCAGAGTGATTTGGTTTCTCTTCCCAGTGTCCATAGGACGCCGCGTTCAGGATCCCCTGGCTGAGCTGGTGAAGATTGACCCAAAACACATCGGCATCGGTACCTACCAGGTCAGTGGCTCCACACACAGGTCTCTCAGACAGCTCGGCGGTTACAGCATCTAACCAGCAACCAAAAGGGTGCCAGATTGAATCCAGGAGCCGGCGAAAAAAGAAAATGTCATAAAATCTGTTTGGCAATGGTCCCTGCTTGTCCAATAGGAGGGTTGACTTAAGATTCTATCTGGTCTTTGAGTTCAGCGAACGTCTTGAATTTCTATTAAGTGCAAACCTTCTTCTTGACCACAGTGTTCTCCATGACCTGGCCCAATCGTTGGTGTTGAAATCAGATTATTAGCTAGTCCAAACAGAAGTCAGAAGTATCACTGAGTTAATCCTAGTCCAGCCTGTTTGTCCTGTCATGACTAATCCATTTTTCTCCTCAAATTAATTCAATTAAGCTCTCCCGGTAGCATCATATGTTGACACAGAACGAAGGCCAGTTTGTTTTCTTTCTGTTCTCTCTCTGTTGCCCCCTCTCTCGCCCCCTCTCTCGCCCCCTCTCTCGCTCCCTCTCTCGCTCTCTCTCGTTCCCTCTCTCGCTCTCTCTCTCTCTCTCTCTCCCTCTCTCTTGCACCCTCTCTCTCTCTCTCTCTCTCTCTCTCTCTCTCTCTCTCTCTCTCTCTCTCTCTCTCTCTCTCTCTCTCTCTCTCTCTCTCTCTCTCTCTCTCTCGCTTGCACCCTCTCTCTGTCTCTCTCTCTTACCTCTCTGGCTCTTTAAAAAACATCAACTCTGAAAGACCTTAAGTGAAAATAAATGCAGATTACTTTGCTGAAGAAACAGTTTGTTGATTCTTCCAAGCGGGCTGGTGAAGGACAGAAAAAGACGACGTGTGTTTTCCCCGACGTGGAGCCTTGTGGTGATTGGGAGTTCATTGGCGTTGGAAAACACAGAGTATCTGTCCGCGCTCTTTATCCGGGTAGAAGTGAGACCGATGGGGTGAGAGGCACGATTAACAGAAGGACAGTGATAGAGATGACTGGGTGTAGGCCAAACAAACTGAGAAGGAATAATAAACCACGGACACACTCGGATATGTCTGTTTTACATATACATACTTACAAATTGTGATTTACAAATGTACATTGTAGTTCAAGAGGGGGCAATGTGCGCATGGGCACAAACGTGCGCTCCCCTCCTCAACCGTCTCCTCTTCTTAGCTATGCTCCCTTTCTCCCGTCTAAATGAAAGCACATGTTCCAGAATGTCCTTGGGGACGTAAACTTAGGCCGCAAGCTGTGTCCTCAGGCCCACTCATAGTCCACTGGCTTTGGATGCTGGAGCTGACACACATTTAAACGCTCGCTCGCTTACAGAACAATGTACCAGTGAAATATGGGACATCTATGAGATCAGTCTTCCCTGCTCAGACTCTAGACTGCTGTACCCCGACTCAGACCGAGTCTCGCCCCCGCGCTCCACTCTTCCTGCTCAGCAGACCCGGGCCGGCTGCGTGGGCCGACCCATCCAGACAAGTCACCAACGCAGCCGTGGTCGGACGGCCCCTCCCCCGCTCCACAGGCTGCGGGTCGGACATGCTGCGCGCCCCCCGGCCCGACGCGGGTCACGGTGACGTCCCCCCTAGCGTCTGTCAGCGCTGAGGGTTTATTTACCCTGTCACATGATCTGAGAGGGAGAGTGGAACCGGAGCCTTGCAGCTAGGGGCCGTGATGAGTGATGTGGAGGGACTTATCTGGAGGGCTGGGGAGCAGCCATGGAGCGGACCACTGTACTGGACTAGATCTGCTGTCAATTACCTGCCACTCTGTATTTTTTATTGTTGTTTGTTTCCGTAATGAATAGCGGCGGCAGGTAGCCTTCTGATTTAGGTGTCGATCCAATAACCAAAAGGCTGCTGGTTCTGTTCACCGAGCAGGCGAGGTAAAGAAATCTGCCCCTGCACTTGAGGAAGTCTGTTACATTCGTCTTTACTCTGGTACCTCTGGATAAAAGCGACTGCTAAATAACAAAATCTAGAAAATGTTGATTCTTAAGTCAGATTTTTTCTTTTTCTTTGTTGACTATGCTACAGGCTAACTGTCTAAATGCATTGTGCACTGACTTAGCTAGTGCAAAGTTTATTAGCTCAGAAACGGAGAGAGCAACTAGCCAAGTGAAACAGAAATAAACTGCACACATAGCGCCTCTCTCATACTCTTGGCTGACAGGCCTGACAAAGGCACGGAAATGACTGGATGGGTGAAAAAGTCTGGAGCAATAAAATGAGATTGGAGTTAAGCGTGGTCTAAGGATCCTGCTGTCAAGGTTGTTATGACTTCCAAGGAAAGAGCCCCAGATAAAAATTCTACATTTTTCTGACTTTGATAAGTCATGTATTGCCGAGTATGTTTATTTATGCAAAGTATTTATCATATAAAATGTTCTATTTCAGTCTAAAATCTGATTCCAACTGATATTCTTGTGGATATGAACGAGATTCAGGCCGAAGCAGATTTCAGAGATACCCCGAAGGCTTGCAAATCATGTCTGTAATGGTTTTTGAGAAGTTACAATCGTCTTTCCCAGAATGTTATTGTGTTCGTTTAAACGACATTAACGCTTTCCAGTTGAGTGGCTTTGTGATCATCTGCCAATCACTGCTGACGGGGGTGGGGCCTGGGTATAGGGGAATCCCCTGGGTCATATTTTCTCCCCAGCTGTGTGTGAAAACAGTGCAACACAGCCGGATATTAAAGGAGCTGTCACTCCACACACCCTCCCACGTGACTCACCTTGCAGCCTGGGAAGGTGTGTGTTTAGGTTATGGGAGGTTTAGCATCAGGGCTGATGAGATGGCTCCATGGCCGCCGGCAGGTGAGTGTGATGTCATTTCCTTCAGCAGCTCCAGTAGCACATTCAAGGTTGTTTTGAGGTAGAGCTCGTTCTGATTGGCTGGCCCTCTGGATTCTACAAACGACTCTTGAGTCGATTTGTGCCCCGTGGGGCGAACAGGAAGAAAGTAACTAAGTGGAAGGGGTGGGGGGGTTTAAAGAGTGATGAAGGGTTGACAGTGATTGATTGTTCCTGCCTGAAAGCAGGCGTTTGAGCGTGGGAAAAAACGATGTTTTATCGCTGAAAGCCTTGTTCTTAATGATAGGAGGAACTGCAAATTTCACTATCAACAATTTTCCCCGCTTGTTGTGGATGTCAGCAATTGTCTGTTTTATGGTTACCTATTAATGCATATTTGAAGTTAGAAAACTTTACTGTATTTCATTGTGATTCTAAAGGTATGTTGGAGAGTATACACAATTATTTTCTTTAAGTTTTTATGTATTTTGATGTATTTCATCCCTTAGTTTTCCTGTTCAGATGGGCTATATATATATTATTATTTTTATCTAATACTATTTCCCTGTTTTTCTCCACTCCCGATTTGTCATATCCAAGTCCCCTTTAAGCCTTGAATTGGCCAAAAGCTACACACTAGGGGTCACTCGAGAGCGATGTGACAAGGTACTTGTTCCTGACTACCTATCTGTCTCCTAGAACTAATACCAGGACTGCCAGTATTGTACCACCAATTGAGGTGTACAGTAGACCTCTACACATAAAGGTACCATTCTATAGTCATCCTACTACGTGTAGGACCACAGACATACAGATGTATGTTTATTTACAAGGTTATTGTAGGGCTACTGCCAATATACTACAGTGACATTCATTATTTTCAAGAAAGGAAGACGTTGTTTATTCTTTTAGCTCTACACTTTTTACACATTTGGATTCAATTACACAAAAGTTTTCAGATTTTGAGATTTTGAGAATTTACATTTTAGTCATTTAGCTGACGCACTTATCCAGAGCAATTTAGATTGAATACAGGGACACCCCCCTGGAGCAACGTAGGGTAAAGTGCCTTGCTCAAGGACACAATGCAATTTTGCACAGTCGGGAACCGGCAACCTACCTACTACAAATCTGACTCCCTAACCACTGAGCCATTTGAACCCCTAAAAACATTTTCTGCTTTTTATTTAACAGTATTTTTATACTGAGTTTGCAGGATTTCAATGACAATGAGGTTGAATTGCAGACTGTCAAGTCTAATTTGAGGGTACATTCATACATCAGTTGAACCGTTTAGGAACCATAGAACCTTTTGTACATAGTCCCCCCATTTTGTACATTGTTCCCCCCCGAGCAAAATATTCTGTGACTCATTATTCGTAATTTTATGTCACGTTTATCCAATTATTTTTTTTGCACAAAGAAATTAGACTTTTGGATGCTAATTGGCTACAACCAATGCTACACCCAGCAGTGTGCCCACAACAATGCCTTAAGATAGTTATCCAGCCACCAACTATAAAATCTTTCAATAATTCTCATGTTCTCTCGGACCACCAGACATGACACAGTTTAACTGTATCCCTGAACCATCAGATCAGATTCACAAATAAACAACACGTTGTTTATACATGTTGAATCAGGTGCGCTAGCTCAGGGGTAGTTCAAATACATGGCCTGGCTGGGGGTCCCCGATGAGAGGTTTGAGAACCAATGTTTTAGAGTTACACCACTAGGGCTGGGCACCGAACATCGATACTTTTATGGCACCGACCGAAATACTCCAATACTATCGAGTATCGAAAAATTATTTATCTTTCGATGCCAAATTTCGGTTCCAAAAGCGTCTGTGAGCCAATAATCATTTAGCATACTTGCGTGTAACGACATAGTCACCTGCGATTGGCTATCTAACGCAAATTAAAACACGTC
>JACXGM010002381.1:0-31351 GCA_016801145.1 Umbra pygmaea
TTATCAATAAGACATTATTAGTGTCCATTAGGAAGTTCAATCCATTGTTTATGGCCTGACCAGCCACGGGAAAACCGTTACTCTGAGTGACGCGGTGCGTGAGTTTTAAAATAGTAGTTTTTGACAATCAAGTGCCACCCCAAATAAAAGACTGGCCCAAGCTGGCCCCCCCAGAAATAATGTCCTGGCTACGCCCCTGTTTAGACCGTATATTCAGGAAAACGACATTAAGACTTTAAGGATCTGCGGACACTAATCACATGCAATATTTTATGTCCCTGAAATTATTTCTGTGGTAAAAAGTTTACTATGAATTAATACAATACATTATCCCTTAAATGTCACCCTTAATATTTTGAACATGTTCGTTCGTCTTGGTTCAAATTGTCTTGCTGTTAAACTTATCATCCGGATACTTTGCGTTAAATACAAGTGAGATAATTAAATATTTAATCTCGAATCAATATTGTTTGTCCAATTATTTGCCCAAGTTAGTTTTGGTATTGAAGTAAAAGTTAATTCATTCGCTGTATAACAGTGGCTGGTTGTCACGAATATGACAGATTTGACGTGTTTCCCCCTTTTGCAGCGACATTCCTCTGCAGACAGGGTGCCCATCCTCGATTAAATTGCCATCAGGACACTTGTAATAGCCAAAATATGACCACTTCTCAGATTTTGTCCTCTTGGACGGCTGAAAAATCTCCCGAGCGCTGTCACTGCCTTCCGCCTTGACTTCTCATGCAAAAAACAACGTTGCATGCGCGCACCTGCGTCAGACTGATTCTGGCTGGACAGGATTTACCATGAGTTTTCAAAAGCACGGTAATCAAAGACTGTTTTAATGAAAATTAAATTTTAAATGGTAATACTAACCCTAGGGACATTTTATTGTGGTTTACCATGAAACCGGTAATCGTCCCATCCCTATGCATGCGTATTACCTCATTTGTATACCCTAGTGGAACAGAAAGTGATGAAATGGCTCATTATAGTTCCTAAACCTGCACTATGTAACTTTTTTAAACAGTACAAAAAAAAATTGTTTTAGGACTAGTAAATGTTAGAAACAATCATATTGGATCCAGGGATGGAAAACATCAACTTAAAATAAAATACAGACAATAGTAGAATAGCAAAATTTACATTTCACAATATCTAACTAGAAACAAATGCATATTATGGATATAATAATAATATTTATTTTAAAATAATATGTATTTTCAGAAATTGATTAACATTGATTTTTTATTTAATCATTAAATGTTTTGGTTGGTTCCATTGACACATTAAAAAAGTACAGTATTTCTCACATGTTGGTATTTTGAGTTTTTCTTTATAATTGTATTGTTTATATTTTTGACAGTATTGTTTGTGCATTGCCAGTTAGGTGTGCCAGTCATTTTAGAGCCCAGTGTACTGGTATATAGCAGAATTTTTTTAAGAAAGGGACACAGTTAATAAATTACACCCCTAGAGTGAATTTTATGACTCAAAAAAATGCTGAACTCGCTTCGCGGAACACAAATCAGATCAAATCCTCAAAAAACAGAGAAATGACCGTTTGGACAGTTCAGTTGGAAAATAATTATTCTTGTACATAGTAAATTGCAAAGGAACTGCTCTTGTTTCATTGTTTTCAGTAACCACTCTAGTGGAGAATATTGTGATCACAAGGCGCAGACAGCTATTATATTTGCACATATCGTTGGAGGGTTGCACAGACCTCTGCGTGCTAGGCAACGGTGCCCTGAGTGCTGTTATGTACCGTGATGAAAATCTCAGACCCATTGTAAGCCCTGCTGGTGCAGCGGGCCCTGGGTTCCTCCTGGTGCAGGACAATGCCAGGCCTCATGTGGCCAGAGTGTGTAGGCAGATCCTGGATGATGAAGGCATTGATGCCATTGAATGGCACTCAAGTTCTCCAGACCTGAATCCAATTGAGAACCTCTGGGACGTTATTTATATGTGCATCAGACACCCCCAAGTAGCGCCACAGACTGTCTAGGAAATCACTGATGCCGTAGTCCAGGTCTGGGAGGAGATCCACCAGCACACCATACGCCATCTCATCAGGAGCATGTTCAGACCTTGTCGCACATGGGGGCTACTACAACACATTAGGAGTTGCCATTATGAAATTTACAGAAGTTGGAAAGGCCTGTGATTTCAATTGTTTGTTTTTTGTATGAATTGAATACTGCCCTCAATTGGTTAGTGATTTCAGTTTCCATTTACCGTTATGTAATTTTGTTCTCAACAAATTACACAAAGTACAGTAAATATTTTGATCTTTAATGTGTTTTTGTAGTGCAAATAAATAATCCAAAGGTTTGTCATGCCCAGAAAATATGAACATTAAATGAAACCAGGCTTGATCAAAAGCCAAGATCATGTCTTGAAATTAGCTGTATAATTCTGGGACTCTATCAAACAATATTTGCTGTAGTCATCTAGTTTGTGATGAGACTGGTACTATAAATCAGCATTTTTCTGCCTCACAGCTTATTATTTTCCCCAGGTTTCTACTAGTTTGAAACTGCTCTTTTGATTCCACCATTTCCATTACCTCTTCCAATACAGAAAGAATTGTATCTTGGCTGATGAGATGGGCCTGGGAAAGACCATCCAGTCAATCACGTTCCTCTATGAGATGTTCTCCATGGGCCTGCGGGGGCCCTTTCTCATCATTGCCCCCCTTTCGACTATCACCAATTGGGAGAGGGAGTTCCGCACCTGGACAGAAATCAACGTCATCGTCTATCACGGCAGCCAGATCAGCCGACAGATGATCCACCAATATGAAATGTACTACAAGGACCAGCAGGTTAGTTTGTGTTTATATGTACAAAATATGTGCTGTGTTTCTCTATGAACTGAGATATTGAAGTTGAAAAGTAGGTGTATATGGTGATATAATAATAAAATGATTGCCAGTCTTGATAAAGATAAGCATACAATTACTTAGCAAACGTGTATACAAAAACATTGCAGCCATCTAATTATTTAGTATTAATAAAATTGTTTAGATGGGTTTGCTGTTAATACATTTCAAAATGCTTATATTTGAATTCATACAAAGTAATATCTAATATATAAATTCTCCATGTTGAGCATAAAATATTGACGTAGAGCGGTAATGGTAGTATGCACATCCCCAACGGTGAGGTGCAGGGCAAAAAGAGCTGGATCAAACAAGAAAGGATGGAATCCCTGCACTTTGCTATGCTTCGTATATATTTTATTTAGCAACGTTTCGACCACTGCTGGGTCTTCCTCAGGCAAATAACCAAATTATATCAGGTTATTTGCCTGAGGAAGACCCAGCAGTGGTCAAAACGTTGCTAAATAAAATATATAGGAAGCATAGCAGAATGCGGGCATTCCATCCTTTCTTGTTTGAGCATACAATATTGCCCAGTAATTTATGATTTATTTCATGCAGTCTGATTTGCTTTTTATCATTAGTGCCAATTGTTTTGGAGGTGAGTGTACCATATTCATGCAACCTTTTTTATGTGTGAAGTATTGGGACTTTAAAGAGGAAAATGCAGACTTACGACAAGTTTTTCTACAAACTATTTGTGAATGGTACTGACTATCTGCACTTTTGATAAGTAAGGCGTTATCAACTGGATTGTTTCAAAGTCTCCACAATTCCAAACTGGGCATTGTCTGTAAGAGTAGGAAGGAGGCAGGAGGCAATTGCGGATATCCATTTTGGAGGTATTTATAATCGAACACAGGCAAAAGACAAGCATTGAATCAAAATACTTTAACACAGACAGTAAAGGTGCATTGACTTCCTGCCATGTGATTGAGTGAAAGTATATTTGGGTTAACAAGCAGTTGAACAGGTGTAACTAATAAAGTGGCCGGTGGTTGTACATATTTATGATAGGAATGATTACCTGGTGTGAGTAGTTGAACAGAAACAAGTCAGTCCATTGTTTGAGTGATGAAATTACAACCCCAATTCCCAAAAATTTGGGACAATATAGAAAATGCAAAAAACACAGAGTCCTTTTCAATACACCCTGTACTATATTGTAAAAAACATTATCAACACATGGTGTTTTACTTTGTGAATTTTTTTTTTCTTGAAAAAAAGAGTTGGGACAGTTGACTCTTCACTGTGAAATATCACCTTTTCTTTTAATAACACTTATTAAGCGTTTGGGCACTGAATACACCTGTTGGTTAAGTTTAGCAAGCAGAATTTTTCACCATTCATCCATTATGCATGTCCTCAGTTGCACAACTCTACAGGCCCTTGGTTGCCTCATTTTGCGCTTCATAAAGCACCATACATTTTCAATTGGAAACAGGTCAGGACAGCAGGCAGGCCATGCTAGCACCTGCACTCTCTGCTTACCACACGCTTGTAATCCGGGCAGATTGTGGTTTGGCGTTGTCCTGCTGGAAAATGCAGGGACATCCCTGGAAAACACAACATCTGGATGGCATACCATGACAGACTCTGGCTTTTGGACCTGCTGCTGATTACAGCTTAGATGGTCCTTTTCCTGGAGAACACAATGGATGTTTGGTTCTAGTAAAGTTGTGAAACATTAAAATTGTATTTTGTAATTGTAATTGTAACTTTTTCTTGTATGTAACCAAATAATTTAACTACCGTTTATAAACATAAGTCATTATACAATAGTTAAAATCAATCTCTGTTAAAATTAAATGCCATTTCATGTAAATGTGAGTAATTTCCCCTCCCCACCCACGGCCTATGCATTATTGCGGGACGAACGTGATTCTTGCAGTGGCGGCGCCAGTGTTTTTATTTTGGCTAAACTATGGTGGGGCGATATGATCAAAAAATTATATCACGATATAAACTAGATATTTTTTTGATACGATATGTCTGATGATATATTAAAATATATATAGGACCTGCTGTGACTTGATTAAATCTAAGTGTATAGTCTATATACACTATATAACCTCACTACTTCTCCTGCATTTGGGCCCATTACTTTTTTTAGGTAATCTTGATTTTACACCAGTATTTTTGTTAGTTTATTAAAGTATATAGTGCACTCCATGATGACACATTAACAACGCGCACATAGAGGCTCATTAGGCTGGGCATGTCCTGACCATGTGAAGTGAGTGTCACTTGAGCAGCACTGGGGTGATTTTGAGTGAGAGCCTTCTGGGCCACTCAAACATCACTTCGCACTCCGAGATAACTGGGGCTATTCTCTTCTGCTCACGAACTGCCAAACAGATGAGCAGCACGCTATTAGCCTAATTGCAAAACATTATTCCGTTTTGTCTTGTGTTGATGGTATACAATGCCTCATTTATAAACGTGGCGTACGCACAAAAGAAGACATACGCCACTCTCTACGCAAGAATTGGGATTTAAAAACCTGTGAAATGAGAAATGGCGAATACCATCGGCAGGCGGGTGAAACGTGAAACTGAAACTGCAGACCGATGTGTAACGAAATCGAAATAATGGCTCTCATTAATACAATGAAGATTTCACAAAGCCATTCTTATAATTAACAGCCTTCACAAACACCTTTTTGATCAATCTGCGGTGAAAAACAAACAAAATATAACATGATTGTAACGTTAGTGCAAATTAAGACATATTTGCAAAAAGAAAAATTATGTTCTGTAATAATATTGGCATGTTATGTAATTCATCCTCATAATAATATGGTAAACAGAACAAAATCACGTTTAAAACTGATATTCTTGTCGATGTCTCCGTCTGTCGGAGCAGATAGATAGATAGAGATGATGATAATGATGATGATGATGGATAGATAGTCTTTATTGTTAACTTGGGAAAGTTGTTTTCATGGTATAAATGTCGTCATCAGCTACAGAATCATAGTGCTCGTTTATATGCCTTATTTTTTTTTTTTAAATGTGTTCAATCGTAACCCATGTCTGAGCAAGAAATTCCATTTGCGCAGAACTATTTCCCATTTACAATTAGATTAATACCGATATCTGTAGCTTATCAGTTACAATCACATGGATAGTTATAAAAAGCCATGCCATCACAAGGCGTAATGACACACAATGGCTGATCTTGCGCTGTTAGATGATGTGGCAAATGGAAGGTTTAGGTAGAAACGCATCTTCAGACAGCATGCAGACTTGCGTGCAAATGAGGACGAGTGGCTTATAAGCCGGTTCCGACTTCCTCGGGCCGTCCTGTTGGACTTCTGGGCTCTTTTGCGACCAACGTTACAGCGGAACACTCGGAAAAAACACGCCGTGCCAGTCCCAATTCAAGTCTTTACAGGATTTCTGGCAACTTGCACTTTCCAGAGGGAATTGGCTGACAGGTCAGGGATGTCTCAGCCAACCCTTAGCTGGGTTATCCCAGATGTGTTAGTAGGTATAATAGGTTTGTCGCATAATTACACAGCCTAAAGTTTTCATACACAGCGGGTGAACAGGCAAACAAAAAAGCGCAATTTGTAGCTATGTCTGTTTTCCCAAATGTAATCTGTGCTATTGACTGCACTCATGTTGCTGTAAGGGCACCGAATAACAATGAAAATGCTTTCATTAATAGATGTCCAAATAATTTGTGATGCAGACATGTTGCTCTAATGTAACCAATTTCCCCCACCCGTGACAGACACCTTTTCTCAATGAAGCACTAGACGCTTATTGGCATCGACTTTGATATCTGACCACTTTCTTAATTTCAGCCACAGTCCGGCATTCACAGCATCTGCAACCTTTTGCCACTCCCAACGCCTATTTGGCATCAGTAATAGCCACACTGTGTCCTCCAAAAAACATTTTCCTCCTCTTTTACACCTCACCAACAATGATTTGTACTTCACATTGAGTGAAGTTTCTTTTTTTGGTTTTCCTCTCTGTGTTTGCCATGATTTCTAAATCAATTAATATTAATTTGGGGGTGTTTCACTGACTATTTATGACTAAATAGTGGCCAAATGATATGAAGCCGCAAAAGCTGTGCCACGTATTACAGTTGATTGTAATTTATAAAGGGAAAATGGCGTAGGAAGTGCGTGGGCACAGTTTTATAAATCTGAATATTTCTTTGTGTACGCAAGGCAAGGCAAGGCAAGTTTATTTATTTAGCACATTTCATACACAATGGCAATTCAATGTGCTTTACATAAACAGGAAAACACAAAAAATTAAAACAGATAAAATTAAAGCATTTAAAATAAAAGTGAAAAACAGTTAGAAAAATAGTACAGTTTAAGAAATAAGAGATTGAACGAACAATCAGTTCGGACTTAGCACAGAGTTCATTCAGTAAAAGCGTAGCTAAACAGATGTGTTTTGAGTCTGGATTTAAAGGTGAATACTGTTGGAGCACATCTGATTTCCTCTGGGAGCTGGTTCCAGCTGCGGCTGGCATAGTAGCTAAAAGCAGATTCTCCGCGTTTTGTCTGAATCCTTGGTATCTCTAGCTGATGTAATCCTGATGATCTGAGTGGTCTGTTGGGTCTATATTCAATGAGCATATCTGCAATGTATTTAGGTCCTAGGCCA
The DNA here is from genome assembly GCA_016801145.1 of Umbra pygmaea. NCBI lineage: Eukaryota > Metazoa > Chordata > Actinopteri > Esociformes > Umbridae > Umbra > Umbra pygmaea. The sequence continues at coordinate 7,519 of JACXGM010002381.1, forward strand.
TTTAGTGATTTATATACCAGTAATAATACTTTAAAGTCTATCCTAAATGTGACTGGGAGCCAGTGTAGAGACTTGAGGACTGGTGTGATATGCTCATATTTCCTGGTTCTGCTTAGAATCCTGGCCACAGCATTCTGTATGAGCTGTAGCTGTCTTTTGTTTTTTTTGGGAAGACCAGTGAGGAGGCCATTACAATAATCCACCCTGCTGGTGATGAAAGCATGAACAAGTTTCTCTAAGTCTTGTCTGGAAATAAAGCATCAAATTCTTGAGATATTTTTAAGATGATAATATGCTGATTTAGTTATTGCTTTAACATGATTACTGAAGCTAAGGTCTGACTCCAGAATCACACCAAGATTCCTGACTTGATCTTTAATTGTTTGACCCCTAGCATCAAGGTATGCGTTCACCTTGAGAACGTCATCTTTGTTTCCAAATGCAATGATTTCGGTTTTCTCTTTGTTTAACTGAAGAAAGTTTTGGCACATCCAATTGTTAATTTCATCAATGCATTGGCATAGGGAGTCAATGGGGCTATAGTCATTAGGCGATAGGGCTAAGTAGATCTGGGTGTCGTCTGCATAGCTGTGGTAAGCAATTTCTTTCTTTCTCATTATTTGGCTCAGTGGGAGCATATACAGGTTGAAAAGGAGTGGCGCGAGAATTGAGCCTTGTGGGACTCCACATGTCATGGGTGTCCACTCGGACTTTTGGTTGTCTATACTCACATAGTAACCTCTCGCTTCAGGAGGGGCCTAACAACTGCAGTTTTTAGGGACTTTGGAAAAGTCCCAGAAAGAAGTGAGGAATTTACCAATTCTAGGAGATCTGCTTCTAAACAGTAAACACACTTTAAAAAAAAGATGTGGGAAGTGTGTCAAGGGCGCAGGTTGATGTTTTAAGGTGCTGTACTGTTTTTTCCAGAATGTTACCATTTATTGCTTCGAAAACAGACATAGTGACTAATTTCTGAGGTTGTGGACTGATCTGTCTGACTTCAGCGCAACTCACGTCCTATGTTTCGTCCGTACGCCACTTCTGATGCAAATCTACCACAACGTTTTATAAATGAGGCCCCAGGGGCTTAACACCCCCACCCCCCCGAGCTACAGCATGTGACTATTGTCATTTCATTATGTATGAACAGGGTGATAATGACTAATCAATTGGCAGCACGTCCAGTTCTTCCCTTCCCCAGCCAGAGCAGCTGTAAGCCCGCGGGAAGAATTACCGTAAGTCCGAAAAAGTAGGCGGAATGAAACAAATGAACATTGTGTGAGATGCAATCGTTTCGGACCAGAAGCATGACAAAATTTATTAGAAACAATATTTCAATGAAGAATAATAGTGTTGGCAGTCTAATGATTAGATGGAGTTCAGAAACCTACACCTCATTATGTAATTATTTTCACAGAGTTCATGATGTCAACTTTATAGGATTTATCAAAAACAAATGAAGACTCACACTCAAGGTATCTTTCTCCAAAAAACTGTATTGAGAATATCCAACGTTTCGGCAATAAGTTTGCCTTCTTCAGGGAAAACATTTAGACTATGTAACAAAATAAGTGATTAAATGTGTAATCTAATTTATTTGAAAATGCTGGGAACTAAATAATTGAATGAAACTGTCATTGACATTTTATCAGATTTTAATGTATCGTGCTGTATCGAGTTTGAGTGCTTTTATAATACAGTAATAACAATCAAAACATTTTTGAATGCTGTTTCTCTTAGGGCAGAAATAAAGGCAACGGCAGACAACTTAATGAACTGCAGAGTGGCATTGGCAGAAACAGAGGCCACGTTAAGAGAGTCAGACTGCAAAAAATGTTTTTTTAGATCTTCCTATCAACACAGGACAAAGCAAAATTGATTGAAGCTATAAAGCTATTTCTTGATATTGCGCCATAGAACAATAATGCAGGTCTCAAAACTTATTTGGTCTGAATATCTTTGAAAATCTTTTTTAAACATTCAAATTCTATAGAGCCTATAAAATTACAAAAATACAACAGCATAAATATGAGATGTTATAATTCATCTGTTTCCGAATAGCATCCAACAATTGAACGATGGCCTAATTTAGTCTACAACAGTAGTGAGAAGTGCAGGTGGAGAATGAAAAATGTGTATCAGTGTAACCAACATTGGGTTAAAATGGAAAGAAAGAAAGGATAGACAAAAGAAATGGCGACAGTGGTAACCCAATTTAAAAAACATGTTTGTTTATTTGTTTTATCTGATGGATCTCGTCAGATTTGGATATGATTTTTTTCTTGGTTATACTACATTAATTATTTCGGTTATACTGTGTCATTCAATGAGAAGCGGCCAATGCCTAAAATTCACTATAGTTATCAAAGTCGATCTTGCCACAATTCCTGTTGAAATAAAATTATTACAATCAGTAATAGATGTATCCATTACTAGTTTTATGTAAACAAACGAAATAAATGAAAGCAGTAACAAATAATGGTCACACACTGGATTCGAACCCGGTGCACCCGTTTGAAAGACGAGATAAATACCCTCACCCCATCAAGGCAGTATGAGTTGTTCATGTCTTTGGTGGTGTTGTGTTTAACTGTTTATTATTAACTGTGTAGGATTTCCTGCATGAAAAGCTATTTTAAATGTACAATAGGCAGTTTAGATGAGATATTTATATTGTCGTACAATAGTTTCATGACTAAAGCGCTAAAAATAATACATTTAACTGAAAAATGTAGTTGCTTTAATGTTTTCTTTTAAAAACTGCCACCGAAATTTTATTCAATTGGCTAAACCTCAGTACTACTTGGTACAGCCTGCCCCTTTTCCACCAGTTTATCGTAGCCACATCTGTACTAGCATTTTTTGTATTTTGATAATAAAATGTCTGGCAACATCAATTCCATTGGAAAATAAATGCTGTGATGTTAGGGAAGTGGGCATACCTTGCATTGTCTGTGTAGAAATGTGTGTGACAGCGAATGCTGGCTGCTTTTAGAGAATGCAATGCAGTGCAATTGTTATTGAATAAAAGCATGCTGCTTGTGGTATAATATGGAAGTACTTCGCCTACAAGCCAAATGATAAAGGAAAACCCCAATTCATTGCAGTGCCAGTTTGTAAAAGGTGTTTCAAAGTTTGTGTCACGAATAGGGCAAGACACATTGAAGTTTCATCACCACAGTAAGCACTATCACATTTGCACAGCCATGAATGCACAAGTGTTCCCATATAGTGAATTATCATAGGATATCAGGCAATATCGGGGCTACTGAACAACAATGTGTTTTCTATATGCACAAAATTTATTTTGGGAATTGGATTTTGGGATTCCTGACTGACTGGCCTGTATGGTAATCTAATCTGTCACTGTCAGATGAGAACAGAGTTGTTTTTGTTAACCTCAAACTTTAATATTCAGTTAAATCTGTTGTTATTTGTTAGAAAAGGCGTTGCTAAGCTTTCCTTTTAAGGCTACGTAACAATGTTTGACACAAAATCAGTAATCTTAGCCATGGGGTTAGTCAGCTATCTAATATTATTAGCTAGCTATTTAATCCTAATAAACTGTAAGTATATATTTTTGTATTTGGGATTGTTAAAAACCTTGACAGCTGTTATACGAGCTAGGTATTTTTAATATAAATATATATATATATATAATTTTTATTGGTTATTGGTCCTTAAAGCCTCAACTTCAAGCCACAACTAACAACAGAACAGCAACTTCCTAAGGTTGCCCTATGTACTTTACTCATGGGAAACGCAACTGCACCTGCTAATACAATATAGTTAACAAGTAAAAGCACAAGTTGTTGATCAGTTAAAAATTAATTTATAATATTGTTTGTTTTTTTAAACTTACTATTTCACCCATCATTAGTTGTTGTGTGTAGATATATTTTCTTGCTACCTGGTCACAGAGATAAAATACACCTATTGTCAATTACAACAACACATTTGTAGTATCGAGCTTGGAAAAGAGAGTATTCCCTTTTTCCTCCCGCGTCAAATGTGCTGAGGGGATAATGTTACTGAGTGTATTGACAATCGGATGGAACTTGTTGATAACTTAATATATATACAGTTGTATTCTAAAGTTTAGGCACACCTGACAATTTGGATTGGCAGTTTTATTTTGATCTATCAAATAACTGAAGGACACAGTAATATTTCAGTAGTGAAATTAGATTTATTGGATGAACAGAAAATGTGCAATATGAATCAAAACAAAATTCGACAGGTTCATAAATGTGGGCACCCCAACAGAAATATCACATCAAAATTTAGTTGAGCATACTTTAGCAAAAATAACAGCCTCTAGACTCTTCCTAAAGCCTTTAATTTGTGTCTGGATTCTGGATGAATGTATTTTGGACCATTCCTCCTTGCAAAACATCTCCAGTTCAGTTAGGTTTGATGGTTGCCGAGCACGGACAGCCCGCTTCAAATCACCCCACAGATTTTCAATGATATTCAGGTCTGGGGGCTGGAATGGCCATTCCAGAACATTGTACTTATTCCTTTGTATAAATGCCAGAGTAGTTTTGAGCAGTGTTTTGGGTTGTTGTTTTGTTGGAATATCCAGCCCTGGTGCAACTTCAACTTTGTGACTGATTCCTCTACATTATTCTCAAGTATCTGCTGGTATTGAGTGGAATCCATGGGACCCTCAACAAGATTCCCAGTACTGGCACTGGCCACACAGCCCCACAGCATGATGGAACCTCCCAAATTTTACTGTGGGTAGCAAGTGTTTTCTTGGAATGGGGTGTTCTTTTGCCGCCATGCATAATGCTCTTTGTTATGACCAAATAACTCAATCTTTGTTTCATCAGTCCACAGCACCTCCTTCCAAAATGAAGCTGGCTTGTCAAAATGTGCGTTTGCATACCTCAAGCGACTTTATTTGTGGCGTGTGTGTAGAAAAGGCTTTTTCTGCATCACTCTCCAGTACAGCTTCTCCTTGTGCAGTGTGCAGAGTGTGCAAGATGATGTTGTAGGTCTTTGAAGGTGGTCTGTGGGCTGTTTTTGACCATTCTCACCATCCTTTGCCTCTGATATTTGACTTGGCCTGCCACTTCTGGCCTTAAAAAGAGCTGTGTCTGTGGTCTTCCATTTAATCACTATGTTCTTCACAGTGGACTCTGACAGCTTTAATCTCTGCGATAGCTTTCTTTGTTTTCAGGTCATTTGAGAGTTGTTTTGAGGCCCCCATGTTGCCACTCTTCAGAGGAGAGTCAAAGAGAACAACAACTTGCAATTGGCCACCTTAAATACCTTTTCTCATGATTGGATGCACCTGTCTGTGAAGTTCAAGGCTTAATGAGCTCACCAAACCAATTGTGTGTTCCAATGAATCAGTGCTAGGTAGTTACTGGTATTCAAATCAACAAAATGATAAGGGTACCCAAATTTATGCACTTGTATAATTTCGTTTTGATGCATATTGCACATTTTCTGTTAATCCAATTAACCTAATTTCACTACTGAACTATTACTGTGTCCTTCAGTTATTTGCTAGATAAAAATGAAATTGCTGATCTAAACACCCAATTATTTATAAATGAAAATCATGAAAATTGTCAGGGGTGCCTAAACATTTGCATACGACTGTATATCAGTCTTCATATTATTACTAGTAAGAGGTCAAGTTATATGCTAGGGCCCACAATTTGCTTGGCTTGAATAGTGACAGGTAGCTAGTCTATCGTCACAAAACGCGCACTGTAATGGAATATAGTGGGAGCCGGTCCTTGGTCACTGAACTCTCGTCTACAGGCAGCAATCCGAATTCAACTTCGGCTTGGGTAGGCCGACTAAGGATGCCACTCATGGGTGACAACTGTCTAGGCCGTGCCTCTATGCTGAACTAAGTTACCTTCTTCAGCCGGCCTCCGGGAACAGCTAGGGAGCATGACTCTCGATGCAGGGAGACTAAGATCTGGGGTGCAGATGTCTCAGTGGTTAGAGAGGCAGACTTGTAGTCAGAAGGTGGTCAGTTCGATTCCCAACTGTGCCAGATGTTGTTGTGCCTTTGGGCAAGGCACTGAACGCAGCTTTTCCTTTTCAAAATAATAGCGCTCTTCATTTATCATTGTTTGTTCATTGCATAAATAGGTAGTGGGTCCATGTTCATTGTTGCTACGATTAGTCTATTTTGGCTATAAACAGACTGTTATGAATGATTTTCATATTCAAATTTACTTGTTTTTTTACATAAGACATTGACAACATATTAAATCAATTTGTGTACAACATTTTTTTTTAATGTTTTTAATAATACATTTTTGCTATAGCATATAACCAATGCCAGGAGAATCGTTAACGATTAAGACTCATGCAACTAAATTAAACAAGGTATTTTATCCCTCACATTCAGGTATCACCCACAAATCCCTGAAGTGTCAAAATGTGATCACTTTCTTATGGTTAAAACAATGAAAAAAAACACCTGGTATTGTCACATTTACATTAATTAAATGATGCCAAACATTTGGTTGCCTACTTGGTGCTAACACAATTAAGACAAAATAACAGTCTGCCCAAATTTAACATTCATTAAAATGTCTCCCCTCAGGGGGCAAGATATTTGTCTCAATGGTTCTTCCCAGATATTCTGGCCTGCAGGTAGCTGCAGGTGAAACATAACGCTCAACATTGAAGCATATTTCATAATTCCTCCCTATATGGACCCTCATGAAAACACCAATGTAATTGATCCAGTGACTGTCATGCTACACAGTTGGTCTGTTCACACTCAGGCGGTGTGGTCCTGTGAGGGGGGGTGATGACTTCAAACCCCCCATCTTGTGTATTAGCTTCTCTAAGGAAGCAAATTGCACTGAACGGGTGTAAGATGTTGAGGGGAGACATTAGCCAATTGCTTAACATGAATATTCATCCTAAAACACATTTTTACACTCCAATGCACATTTCTCATGTTACTTGCTAATTTATCATAACTACAGAAAAATTACCTGCCTCCTACTTTCCACAGATTGCAGTATGAAACAATTTAAATTTAGGAATGATTGGTTTTGGTTATAACTTTATAAGCTAATATTATGAATTGCTGGCATCGCTTGAACACAAATGTGGCTGCTATTGATGTGGTGGTGTGCTTTCTTGTTGCATTATGTATACAGGTTTTGCTAAACACAAATATTTTCAATATTTATTTTTGGTTATACAGACTCAGAGTGAAGTTGAAAATAATCAATTTACTAGGTACAAGACAGCTCCTTATTTCAGCAGAGCATGAAGCAGCATAACAGGTTACATGAACAATGACCGACGCTGCAAACAGGAAGGTATACATACTGTGACTGATAAGGTTGAAAACAGCTGAAATTATTAGATGGATGATGTCATTGGTCATGCAGTGTTGGTCCCGGGGTAGCCTCAAGATGGAAGCCATGTTCCGTGAAGCATGACATTTTCAAGTCAGACGCATTTTGAAAGTCCTGCAAACCAAAAAGCACTCTAAATTGTATTGCTTTTTTCTTCCTTTGTGTTTAGGGAAACATAGTGTCAGGCGGGTACAAGTTTCATGCTGTGATCACAACCTTTGAAATGATAATGGCCGATTGCCCAGAGCTGAAGAAGATCCACTGGCGCTGTGTGGTCATCGATGAGGCCCACCGTCTCAAGAACCGTAATTGTAAACTGCTGGAGGGCCTTAAGCTCATGAACCTGGTGAGAGGCTAGCTAACTCTTCTTTCCAACTACTGTTCTTTGTAATCGGTTTTGTACATACCCAGCTATGGTTGTTTGTAGCATAAGCCATTTATAAATGAAAATTTCTGTTGAATTATAGAGATGACATATCCAAGTATTGAAAGTGATTTGGACAATTTATATTACTGTTTTACCTCTTTCATCCCCTGTAGGAACACAAGGTTCTTCTCACAGGCACCCCCCTGCAGAACTCTGTGGAGGAGCTCTTCAGTCTGCTCAACTTCTTGGAGCCCCTACAGTTCCCTTCAGAGAGCCTCTTTCTTGAGGAGTTTGGAGATCTGAAGACTGAAGAACAGGTGATTTAGCCTGGGGGTTGGGAGTGATGGAGGGATTATCCTTTTAGATTACCTGAATATATGTACAAATCACTAGATATTTATGGGACTTTTTTGATTCTCAGATATCCCATGTATTATACCTTGACCAAAACTGAAAGCATGCTAAAATCTTTGCTTTTGTAAGTGTAAATAATAGACAAATGGCACAGAAGTAATGGCAAAAATCTTGTTCAGCCTATAAATGTTGTTTAATCAGTAGCAGAATTACTGCAGAAATGTAGATGCTGACAAACTCTTCCATTTTCCAGCATTGGAGTCAAGTCCATCTTCTGTCAATTCAGTACATCCCGCATTAGAAATTGTTGACTTCAACCCTGCTGTCCCCTCCATAGGTGAAGAAGTTGCAGGCTATCCTAAAGCCCATGATGTTAAGACGGCTGAAGGACGACGTGGAGAAGAACCTGGCTCCCAAGGAAGAGACCATTATCGAGGTGGAGCTCACCAACATGCAGAAGAAGTACTACCGCGCTATACTGGAAAAGAACTTTACCTTTTTAGCCAAAGGGGCCAACCAACACAATATGCCCAACCTCATCAACACCATGATGGAGCTACGCAAGTGCTGCAACCACCCTTACCTGATCAAAGGTGACGTCAAAAAAATTACATGAAAATATGGAGTAAATATTTACTTAATATTTTACTACTGTAATTTAAACATATCTAAAATTGCAATTTCTTTTTACAACTTTTTTTCATTATTTTAGATTTCATTGTCCTATATTTGGAAGCTGTTATTTCAGCCAGAGCAAAATTAATAGTAGGGGAACACTTTACTAGTTAAAACTAGCATTACAGTAATTAAAAAAAGTAATTTACTGCACGTCAGTTGTACAAAACCTTTGAGAACAGAATAATTTGTTCTTAGAAAAGTGCACAATTAAGAGTCTGGATCAAAATTCTAAAGTTGGTTAAAGCTTTTTTGAAGCGTTTTATCAACCATTGTGCCAAGTACAATAATTACTTTCACAAGCTCTCTGCTCTGGGGATTTCCTTTCAAGCTGATGGTTGCTCTTCATTCTTTTTTGTGGCATGCAGATTCAGGATCATCCCCATGAACTGGTTTTTACATGCGTCTACTGTGGAACGATTAAGTTCATCACCGCCCTTAGCCAGCATACAAACGTTCTGTAGCGTACCACTTTAGCCTCGAACAATCCCAGCGACCTGCAATTCTTCAAGGAAACCAGGAGTCAGTACACACAGGTGGCTAGGAATGCTAAGGCTAGCTTTTTCAACAGAAATTTGCTTCCTGTAGCACTAATTCTATAAAGATCTGGGATACGGTAAAGTCCATGGAGAATAAGAACACCTCTGCCCAGCTGCCCACGGCCCTTAGGCTAGATAATACTATCACCACTAATAAGTCCTTTCCATCGGGCAAACCCCACCCTGACTAACAACGCTTCACCCTCCGCAGCATTCAGCCGAAGCCCCCCACATTTCTCCTTTGCCCATATCCAGACAGCCGATGTTCTGAGGGAGCTGCAAAATATTGACCCCTTCAAATCTGCTGGATTAGACAAGCTGGGCCCTTCCTTTTTAAAACTGTCTGCGGTATTTAACACTACTCCCATCACCAGCCATTTAAACCTCTCTTTTGCCTCATCTGAGATCCCTAACGATTGTAAAGCTGCTGCAGTAATCCGCCTATTCAAAGCGGGGAACAGTTAAATCCAAACTGCTACAGACCGATCTCCATTCTGCCCTGCCTCTCAAAGGTCTTCGAAAGCCTTATTAGTAAACAAATTATCAACCATTTCGAATCCCACTGTAGCCTCTCTGACATGCAATCCGATTTCTGAGCCAGTCGTGGGTGCAATTCAGCCACACTCAAAAGTCCTAAACGACATTATAATTGCTATCGATCAAAGACACTACTGTGCAGCAGTCTTCATTGACCTGGCCAAGGCCTTTGACTCTGTTAGTCACAACATCATCATTTAGCAGATTTTGGGGTGACAGTGGGTCAAGTAGGTTGTCTAGCAACCGGAAGGTTGGTGGTTCGAACCCCGGGTCCTCCTGACCAAGTGTCGAGGTTTCCTTGAGCAAGACACCTAACCCCAGCTGCTCTGGACGAGCTGGCTGGCGCATTGCATGGCTGACACCGCAGTCAGTGTATGAATGTGTGAATGAATGGGGGAATGTAAGGCTCTGTAAAGCGCTTTGGTGGCCATTGTAGGTTGGAAAAAGCACTATATAAATGCAGTCCATTTACCTTTTTTTACCATTAAAAAGCCTGGGTTTTTCAAAGGACTGCCTTGCCTGGTTCACAAATTATTTCTCAGACAGATTTCATGGTGTTAATTCGGAGTGCCTGCTTTCCAGACCTCTGGCTGTCTCTATGGGGGTGCCTCAGGGTTCAGTTCTCGGGCCGATTCTATTTTTGATATATATCAATGATGCCACTGTTGCTGCAGGCGACTCAATGATCCACCATGATGCAGACAACACCATTCTCTATACGTCCAGCCTGACTTTGGACACTGTGTTAAAAAACCTTCAAGAAAGCTTTGATAACATACAACATTCTTCTGTGGCCTCCAAATACTTTTAAATTCCAGTAAAACTAAATGTTTGCTTTTTAACCGATCACACTCTGCGCCTGCCCAACAAGCATCACCACACTTGATGGGTCTGTATTGGAATATGTAGACAGCTACAAATACCTATGGGTCTGATTAGACTCTTCACTCTTTTTCCAGACCCACATCAACCAGCTCCACTCCAAAATTAAATCCAGAATTGTCTTCCTATTATATAATAAAGCCTCCTTCACTCTTCCTGTCAAGCTTGCCCTTGTGAAAATGACCATTCTCCCAATACTAGACTTCAGTGATGTAATTTACAGATCTGCATCAAACTCTCTCCTTAGAAAATTAGATGTTGTGTACCACAGCGCCATCCATTTTGTCACCAATGCTCCATATAATACCCATCACTGCAACCTCTATACAATAATCGTATGGCCTTCGCTACACACCCGGCGACAAAAACACTGGAATCATCTTATTTACAAGTGTCTACTAGGCAAAACCCCACCTTATTTATAAGATCATTAATCTCCAGAGGATCACCCTCTCTTAATCTGCATTCAAGCAGGTATCTCTCTCTGATTGCCACAAAAGCCTGCACCTCCTTCGGCCACCTGTCCTTCCAGTTCTCCGCTGCTAATGATTGGAACGTACTGCAATAATCCTTGAAGCTTAAATCCAGTGTCCCTTAAACTACCTTCAATGTACTACTATCAAATCGACTGTCAGACCAATGTACATGTTGTCTCCACGCGCTCTATTTGGTCTTTAATGCATTTTGCACACTCTCACCTGCACAGCTGTCCTTGTATGTTTTTGCACACTCCCTTTCGCACAGCCTTGGTCATTATGTCACCTACTGTAGTGTTATTCTTCCACTGCCACTTTGTATTCTGAGAATTGACCTCTCTATCTCAGACTTTATTTTTCCACTGACTGTATATTATACTGCCACACCACTGTACTTACCCAAATATCTACCTCCATATGCTGACATTTGTTGCACTACATGTACAAATTCTTAAATGTTTAATCTGAAGATCTGCACACTGTATTTCCTGTTTTTTTATTTTTTTCTGAAACTCTTTGTTGTGTAATTAACATGTAACTTTGTCTTCTACACCTCGGCGCTTTTATCTTGGCCAAGTCGCTGTTTCAAATGAGAAACTGTTCTCAACGTGCTTACCTGGCTAAATAAAGGTAAAAAAATATATATATATATAAGATGCCAAGAACACTATGTATGTTATTTTACGACAGGTGCTCCTACAGTAAACTCTAGAGAATGTTAAAAGTACTTCAGAGATGACTGAGCCCTCTGTGAAGAGACATTTGTGGGTGTGCATAGCTTCCTACAGCTTCTTTAGCCTCTGTCGCATTCCTCCTTCCCTCTAGGGCTTTTCCTGGTCTCTTTGTAGTTCTTGGCACACACTTGAAGCAAACTCAATCCTGGGCAACCTGATGATGATACTTTAGCAGGCTCTCCTGACTGTTTCTGATGATTGCATCCTCAGTTTCCATGGTTACAGTTGTACGCAAAGGTGCGATGCAAATCCAAACCATCAAAAATAGACACAGGAGTCTTTTGATCATAAAATGTAAGGTACAAATGTTAAATAAAACATTCTAGTGATTTTATGACATATGGTATACAAAAATATACGGACAGATGGAATATACTACTGGAATATACTACTAAAGAGACGAGAAATCCAATGCCACATACTGTATCACCATACCAGCATGCCTCAATAACATTAAAGATTAGAATGAAAATATAAAAACTGAATCTAAACAGTGGTTACATTAGAGTATAAGTATATATTTTATTGTAGATCTTTTGGTGCTGTTTTCAGATTTCAATAACTGAGGGATAGACCTAGACGTCAATCTCTTAAATGTTTTTTTGGAAATTGTTTGGAATAACATCAAAGCGATTACAATAACATGTGTTGTTGAGGTGTAATAGTTATTTGTGTTCTGAGTTCAGATTTGAGTTTCAAAAGGTTTGTCCAAATTTTGGAAGAAAGTGGTCAAAGTAGCTGAGTTGTGTGAAACATTGCATTGTTACTTTCACAAAGAATAATGGAAGGAATTAGATCACCATTTAGAATACAGAAACTCCTTGACTTTATTTCATCTCTTCTGTGGTCATTTGTTGGAATGACCAAGTCTTCCAAGCTGCAATTAAACATCAATTCAATGACAAAAAGCTTTTTCAACATCTTTCCGCAAGAAAGACTCCTCTGTAATTGTAACTTTGGAGACTTGGTGACACCAAGATTCAACCAACTGTTTTAACTATGCATTCATTCTTCTCACTGTGTGTAGATAAAATAAATTCTTCATGCAGAAATGCTTATCACAGCTTCAGGTGAAAAGTTGTATTACATTTTGCAGTGGTGATGGGTTTATGGCATGTAAGTATTTGTTTATATAGCCATGTCCTCGTTTTTTTAAGTCAACCTGACCTTCAAATGTCTGACTGACCTTCCCCGAAGTTTGATAACTAAATGAGTTTGGAATCGCCTGCTATTGGGGCAGCAAAGTGGCCTTGTGGTTTGTGCAAGCTGACTGGTCTCCTAAAAACCCTACTTCAAATCCGTGACTACCAAGATGAAACCTCTGTAATTCTGTCTGTTTGGAAGACTGTTAACCCTAATTTCTCCCAGGCTATAAAAATCTTAGTCATTTTGCCTGGTAAATGTAAAATTTGGTTAATAAGATACATACCATTAGTGCGACATGTTTTTAAAAAGAAAATTATTTCTTATAAAGAGTTATTTTTTATTTGATCATATTTGCCTCAATTACCATTTATTTGTCTGTTTTGAGTGTAAGATCAAGTTGATAAACAACAAGTACATTTATTCATAGACTATTTTTGCTCATTATTGTCAAGTATAAATCTAGAGTTCACAGTTGGTGGAATGTGCAGAATGGAAAGTTTTCATTCTGACACATTTAATCTTCATTCAAACCTGATCTCAACCCTGACTTGTTGTCTTTGTTATTTTTTCTGACTTGAAATAACCAGGTGCAGAGGAAAAGATCCTGGACAGCTTCAGGAAAACACACAGCCCAGATGCCTGGGACTTCCAGCTCCAAGCCATGATCCAGGCAGCAGGGAAATTGGTACTCATCGACAAGCTGCTGCCGAAGTTGCTCGCTGGTGGACACAAGGTGCTAGTCTTCTCCCAGATGGTGCGCTGCCTGGACATCCTGGAGGACTACCTCATCCAGAGGAGGTGAGGCTGGTGGTGGGAAGAGTGCCAAGATGGTGCTGGCAAAGTGGGCTGCGGATAGGCATTGGAAAGTGGGTGGGGCTGCTGGACTTGACTTTTTACTCACTTTGAGAATAGAGGTCTTTACTGCTTTATCTGAGATCTGATTAGGTAACTGACTGGGTCAGACTTGACATGTGTAGTTGATCATCCGATGTCGGATCTATGTGATGATTTGAAATACCTATCATATTCAATATATATTATAGGGCTGGGCAATAGGTCTATTACATCGATTCTCTATGATATGACATTTGCACAACAAGATATATCCGATCGGGAATGTAAAAAATATTTCTTGCTGAAGTTGGTGAATAAATATGTTGTCGTTAAATCAACCTCCAGCAGCTGCTCTAATGAGCAGAAACAAGAATGAATATATCACCCAGCCCTAATATATTAAAGAAAATAGAAATCACTCAATTTTTTATAATTCACATTTACTTTGCTTTGTGTTCAGAACAGCTTACATTAGCAGTTCTCGTATCTGCATGTCGTCCTCTTTCTGTCTGTTTTGAAATCAGATTGATCTGAAAGGCTATTCTGAGAAATGGCACACATCGTAATCATCGTTGTAATAATTGTTGGCATTTTTACAACGTGATCTAAACAGAAGGAAAAGCTAGACCTACAATGGCTAGAGGTGGTGATCAATCAACATTTGAAAATCATCTAGCTTTATCTATAGAAGAAACTAGAGACTAATATTGCTAAACGTCAGTGTCTTGCCTTATTCCTGTTTTTCTCAGACATGTTTAGAAAACGATTAAGCTAACATGACAGAGACCTCCCTCTGCACATTTTGTGAAGCAACCTTTCAAGTATGGTCAGGAAACCATTGTTTTGCTTGTATGAAAATTAAAACAATCTAACCTATGGGGTGGTGCACATGCAAAATGTATGTTATAAAAGCTTTTTTATATTTAGGTTTGGGTGCAGGCTTCAGGATGTCCATATAGTTGTTTGACCTAGGGCAGTGGTTCCCTGTGATTTTTGTTGAGGTGTGAGATTAAATGTGGATTCACCAAAAAATTCAGTGGGAATCTCGGGATTTGGAAACAAATAAAAAAAAACAGATTTCATAGGTGCCTACAGTTTTACCGGAGCAACAAGGAAACACAAAGAAAAAAAACTCTCAATATGCAACAATCTCTTTAAAAGCTGATCTTAAATAACTGTTTACAAACATATTTTTTATTATTATTATTTATTTTTTATTAAGGTTGTCAAAGATATGAGCACAGGTAAAAAATAAATAATGTATACCTTGTAATTTTAATCCCTGTATACCTTCCCCACACAGCAGAACATCCATCCCACCAAACATGGTCTCCCTCGGTTAAAGTCATTATGTTCAACAGTATTACTTGTGATTGTAGATACACCTATGAGCGCATTGACGGCAGAGTGCGGGGAAATCTGCGTCAGGCGGCGATTGACAGATTCTGCAAGGTGGACTCAGACCGCTTTGTTTTTCTGCTATGTACCCGCGCCGGGGGCCTCGGCATCAACCTGACGGCTGCCGACACCTGCATCATATTTGACTCAGACTGGAACCCCCAGAATGATCTACAGGTTAGTCACAAATTCCAGAACATTGTCTTGAGTGGCACAGTCAGTAGAATACTGTTTGATACCCAATTTGGCCACTACTGTATCTTCTCACATTTACTACTACAAGTTGCTTTGTTTAAAGCATTGTTCAAAAGCTATTATTTTCCATTAATGTCTTTTGGAATTAGGAATACATTAGTGTGCCCTTTTTTTGAACATCTGTTAAATATAATAAGCTGGAAATACTGTAAACATTCTGATAGATTCTATTAGCCTAATAATTGATCTGTTGTGTTGCCATACCAAACAAACTTTATGTATCAGTGGGGATTCAAATGTGTATATGCAAAATACTCTGAAAAGAAAGACAGTATCTGGCTTTTACCTGGAAATAGTCCTCATTATACTCAGATTTCTTCTATTGGTTTTGAGCCAAATTGCTAAATTTAGCTGAAGTTTGTTATGGCTGTTTAAAGAATACTGGACCATCAAATTACTGTTACTCTTAGATTACATTCAGGATTAGGAAGTAAAAGATGTAAAAGCCTAATCTAAACCGTTTCAGTTGTTTTTGTAAAATAATAAAACGTCTGTTTGTCTGCGCCAGGCCCAGGCCCGCTGCCACCGCATTGGTCAGAGTAAAGCAGTGAAGGTCTACAGGCTGATCACCAGGAACTCCTACGAGAGGGAGATGTTTGACAAAGCCAGTCTAAAGCTGGGTCTCGACAAGGCAGTGCTACAGGACATCAATCGAAAGGGCAGCCTCAACGGGGTGAGAAGTCTGTCCCAGATCTGTACACGCAGTCTTGCCAACTCCTGTTGTCATTCATTATCATGCCAAGCAGAATCTGGAATGTTACACTATGAAAGATGAATGTGTGATGGCTGGGTTATCTTTGTATAAAGACTGTGATGTTTACCACCTTTCCATAATAGTAATTGTTGAGTTTTCTATTGCCATCTAAATTCAGACGTTTCTGTTATTATTTTGCCCTTTTATTTAACTGCCGTTTCCAATGCCTAGTGATTTTTCACATCCCTGTCAGAACACTACAGTTAAAAATACATATATAAAACTCTCAGCTGTTTCAGGATTCGGAAAGAGTACATATCTAATTCAGAAGGTGAATTGTTCTTTTCAGGGAATGACCTGAAAATGCCAGTTCCTATTCAAACATCTGTGAGGAAAATTCTCGTTTTTGTTAAAATGTTCAATTGAAACAAAGTGCGTTTCAGGTCATCTGAGAGCTGTTGCTATATCTGCCTAACTAAATGGGGGGCATGGTTTCCCAAAGGCACAGCAGATGACCAAGATTGAGGTGGAGGACCTGCTAAAGAAGGGGGCATATGGAGCGCTGATGGATGAGGAGGACGAAGGCTCCAAGTTCTGTGAGGAGGACATCGACCAGATACTGCAGCGCCGCACACAAACCATCACTATCGAGACAGAGGGCAAGGGCTCCACCTTTGCCAAGGTAAACCCTGACCTTTATACCTTTGACCTGTAACTTCTGATAGGCAGAAAATGGGCCCCCCTTTGCCAAAGTGTTAATGTTGACCTTTATATCTCTGATCCAATGGCTCGCCCTTTACCAATGTTTACTCAATTGTGAAACTCTTACTCTAATTTAGTATTTTGATGACTAATAATGACAGTGATCGTTTGAGATTGGATCATGGTAAACCCTTTAGTCTTAAACAAGACCCATGTTGTGTTCTGAAGTGGTTCAGCAGTCTGCACCACTGTCTCTGGGGAATTTGTTTCATTGTGGTGGACTCTAGACCGCTGTTCTTTTAGCAAAATACTCCACGAATGATACCCAGAGCGCTTTACTGCAGTGGCGATATGGCGAATGTGCCCTGCCATGGTAAAACAATCTCCAGGGGAAGATAAAACTAAGTGTCCACATGCTGAGAAAGCACTGCTCTAATTAATTTTCTATGAGAGGAAGGCAACCAGGAAATAATTGATATGTGACTCTGAGCGGTTTGCTGCTGCCGACAGAGCCATTAGCAAGCCAAGGCATCTCGCGTTAATTTGCTGCTTCTGGAAGTATCATGACCATTATATTTTGGTTGAAGTGCAAGCATGCAGTCAGAGTTCACTTAACATTTGAGGTTGCCATCCAAACAGGTGGGATATGTGCTGCTCATCCTAAACCTCTGACTATACTAGAGTGTGAGATCACTATTACAGTAAGATAATTGTGCGGTTTGATTCTGCTTCATCGTTAGCTGTTCTTGTACAGTGCAATTTAGCTTGACATACGGTACTGAAAATATGAACAAAACATGTGTTGCCCAGTTGACGTTAACTGGGTTTTGCTGCTGTATTTCTTTCTTTGATATTTTTATATTGTTTTGTTGACATGCTTGCTTGTCTTAGCTTGAGTTTAAACCGCAACTGCTAGCAAAAACAGATTATTACAGTACAATCAGATCCAATTTAACCAGTGACAGAAGTTAAGTTTCACATGCAGCTGCTTTGTTTCTTTACCATGGTTACCACTTGCTCTTAAAGTGGCAGGGACATCAAACATGGTTCTACATCTATGGTTCTGGCTTAGTTGAACAAAATATCATAGTTCTTGTTACATGAATACATGTACACTGCTCAAAAAAAGGGAACAGGCAATCATCAAAAGTAAAATACCCAGTCAATAAAAATTCAGGGATATCAATCTGTCCAGTTACAAAGCATAATCGATTGTGAAACAATATCACCTGTTTTGGTGCAAATTTAAGTGACAACAGGTGCACTGGAGAGGCAAAATTAAATGGTTTTGCAGGTGGTGGCCACAGACAATTGCTCTCTCCTTATCCTTCCGGACTGATTCTTCTCTAGTTTTGCTTTTTGCTAATGTCCTTGTCACTACTGGTGGCATGAAGAGGTATCTGCAGACCATTCAGGTTAACAGGTAGTCCAGGCTTCCACGTGCTAGCCAACGGTATGCTGACTGTTGTTAGTTACAGGGATGAAATCCTCAGACCCATTGTCCGACCTTACCCTGGTGCAGTGGGCCCTGGGTTCTTCATGGTGCAGGACAATGCCCGGCTTCATGTTGCAGAGGGTGTAGGCAGTCCCAGGATGACGAAGACATTGATGCCATTGACTGGCCCTCACATTTTCCAAACCTGAATCCGATTGAGACCCTCTGCGACTTTAGGTATCCGTGCGACCAACGCCGCTAAGTAGTGCCAAAGACTGTCCAGGAGCTCACAGATGCCCTGATCCAGGTCTGGGGGAGATACCCCAAAACACCATCCACCGTCTCATCAGGAACATGCCCAGACATTGTCAGGAGGGCCTACAGGCACATGGGTGCCATACCCACTACTGAGTCACATGAGTTGCCATTATGAAATTCACGCAAGTTGGATCAGCCTGTGATTTCAGTTGTTTACTTGATTACTTGATTTTCGGTGTGAGTTTGAATCCAGCCTGCTCATTTGCTATCTGTGTTTTATATTGTAATAGGAAGAACAATATTTTGGCTGGTAAAAAAATAAGTGGCTGTTAAACCAAAAGGTTACTTTGACATGTTGTGGTTTGGTGCAAAATAAGAGCACCTAACTAGCTAATGAAACAGTTTATTTCCTAAAAATACAATGACATGACAAAAACAACTTCCCTCGGACAAGGGGTGCCCCTGTTGCTAACATACAGGTCTGTAGGAAACACTGCACTCCACTATGTCTCTCCCACTGTTTCTGTCCAATAACGCATAGGAATGAACGATGCAAATACCATATGCATGTACGTATTAAATAAAAACCGGCCATCAGTAAGGCAGTCTGTATCTGTCAGAAGAGTGAAATCTCTACAAGTTTCTCCTGGCAAATGAAACATGCAACTCTTTCACCAATGTCGGGTTTCACGCCTTCTCAGCTTTCTCAGCACATCCAAGTGTTTGTTACTAACATGAACCCAGTCCAGTTAATGTTTGTGTGTGCGTGTTTTTCTTGTTATTTTCAGGCCAGCTTTGTGTCTTCTGGAAACAGAACCGACATTTCCCTGGACGATCCCAACTTCTGGCAGAAATGGGCCAAAATAGCAGAGCTGGAGATTGACTCCAAAGCAGAGAAGGTAAAGGAGGATGAAGAGGGGACTTTGGAAAGGGTGCTGTTGGGTGACCGTTTTCTCCCTGCCTGGGTTTTAGCTGTAGCTTGGTATTGGAGAGGCTCCAGGATAAGTCAGCCCGCATGTTGCCAAAGATCAAAAGAGAACCTCGGAATGCAGGGCTAGAAAAAGAAGGGTAACGGGCCGAGTGAAACGGTTAAAAATGTTGGCACTCGTTACCCCACCGAACAGATGGGTTGCATTAATGAGAGAAAAGAAGTGCCTGTGGAACAGAGGGAGAGGAGAGTGCCGTTGAATTAATTATGTGTGTATTAGAACTCGCTGTGTGTGTTCAGGTTTGCTGTATTTGCATTTTTTTTTCCATAGTTGTGTGTTTGTGTGCATGGTTTGTGAGTGTTTCTTTTTTGTCCTGCTTATCTGTGTGGTGAAGTCTGTTTTGTGTGTGTGGTTTGTTTGCCAAACACTTTTGTATAAAATGTTTCTCCACGTGCCTTTGTTTATTTGACTTTGAAAAGTACGGCATACATGTTTGGATGAGTGCTGCTGACAAGAGGACTCCACAGATCCACCACATCGAAAATCAGAGGTCCGAACCTAGGACCCGAACAGGTCTAGGTGTCATATTAAAGTTTCTCGGATCTGGGTCGGATCTGTCATAATTGTGACCCAATGGACCAGTCTTTTGTTAATTAAATGTTTGAGGTAATGAAACTTGTCAGTCTTCAACACTTTTATCGAGCTGCACAACTTAATTTTCTTTTTCGGTACTGAATCCGATCCAAATGGGTCTGTTTGTTCATTTTTTCTACAGTACTTTTCAGAACAGGTCTCTTTGTTACCGGGTCCATTAAGAAACGGACCTCCATTTTTTAAAATGTATTTATGCAAATCAGGTTTGGCTAGGAAATATGTTAGTGCATTCCAGAATGGGTTCAAAATGTTGGATCTGTGAAGACCTCTACTGTTGACTGCATGTTAGTATTTTGGATAGTTTCCAATAACAATTGTGTTGCCTATATAAACACTGTCCACAAAGCTCGCGTAGAAGCTCAAACTGAAATCCCAAACCCCCTCCCATCTGCCCCTCCCCACCCACTAATGACAGGAGAGTCTGGTGATTGACACGCCTCGCGTGAGGAAGCAAACACGTCACTACAACTCATTTGAGGATGATGAGCTGATGGAGTTCTCCGAATTGGACAGCGACTCTGAGGAGAGGCCCTGTCGCACGCGCCGCCTCAGCGAGAGGAACCGACGCTACCTTCGCGCAGAATGCTTCCGCGTGGAGAAGAACCTGCTCATATTTGGGTCAGTTTTAACACATATTAACATTCCCCATTCACACTTCCAGTAGCCTTTATATGGTTCTGTAAAGTATTATTTATTGTGATGTCCTGTGCAGGGTGATGTATAGTGATTTTCAAGGACCCAATCTTCTCTGGCTCTGGTCAAATATAACACTCTCCACTGGAATCTGTGATTCCTGCATCAACACCTATAACTGTTTGTTTCAAATATAAGCACCTACCTAATTTGAATGAATATTAAATCTATACACAACATTATTGAAAATGCAGCTTTTGTTCCATTAAAAGCTGAAATTGAGACAAATTGTCAGATATGTCATATGTAACAAACAATATTCAAGTGAAAAAAGAAATGCTGAAGAGTTTAAGCTTGGTGAAATTATGGGGATGTGTTGGCGCAGCACTTTTTAGGATTGAAGTCTGGGCTATGACGGGGCCATTACATTAATATTTGTTCTCAAAAGCCATCACTATGTTGACTTCATTATCTCCTCTATATTGACAACAGCCCCTGTCTACGCAAAAGTGAAGCAGCCCCATAGCACGATGCTGCCGTCCCTATGCTTGACCGTAATGGGAATATTGTGATGGTCCTTGTTTGCTTTATGCCCAATATCTTCTGGAACTAATGCCAACATTTTCTCAGCAGACAAACGATAACATATTTTTCCACATGGTTTTCAGAGATTAAATGTATTTTCCGGTAAAATATATATTGGCTTAGATGTTTTTCTTTGTGAAAAATATTCATGCCACTCTACAATTTAGATGTGTAAAGAATTGTTTTTTGCAGGGAGTAACCAGTTCTTGACGTAACCTAAAAGAGCTACATGAATTTATCACTGGTCTGTTGGTGGCAAAGCTTCCTCCTTGACCTGCCATCAAGTTTGGAGCATAGGTTTTGAAGTATAGTTAGTGAGCGTAAACACCCCTTATATAATAATGGCTTCGGTGTTGAATGACCAGTGCAAAAGTAATCGGCTGGCTCAGGAACATGTGGTGAAGGATGCCCTTCACCATCCCGCATCTTGTCGGGGGGGTTGCAGAGCTGCCGACGTAGCAAGGTTAGTGATGATAAATTAGGAGGGAAGAAAATGTGGAAAATTGTTAAAAAAGATTTTTGAGCATCTTGATCATTGCAATGATCTTTTCTTCACTTCTTAATGATGGTCTTCACAGTGTTCGATCTCAACAGTATTGCCTTATCTATACTTTTCAACAATAAGATACTGTAGATTTTTTGTTAGCTCCTGGCTATATCGGTATAATGTGAATGTCTGGTGTTTTTTTTATTTTTTGCCAAATTATCCATTTCTTTTCCATTTAAATATTATTAGTTATAGGTTTATTCTCTTTGAACTTTAGAGTTGGGCATCGAGAACCAGTTCCAACTTGGAATCGTTTAAAAAAATACGATTCCATTGGAATCGTTTGGAAGATTTGTTTTTTCGAAAAAACTAGCAGGTTTGGCTTTTCGTAGCAGCCAGCCGGCCACCGTTCTGCCAGGCTCTTGTGTTGTCGGCAATGCCACGGAGCACAAAAAGCCGCGCACAACGGTATGGCTTCTTTTTACTTAAAAAAAATCCCAACTCTGCACATTGCAACATCTGTGATGCATGTATTTCTTTCTTTGAAGGATGCACTACAAATATTATTAAACATTTGCCAAATTGCTAAAATTGTGGTGAATAACAACATTACTCAGATTTTTTTTCTCGTAGATAGATGTAACTTAACGCAAATTGCTAACACAAGTAACGTTAGCAAACCTACTGCTGCTAACTTTCAACTGCAGCGAGAAACTCTGTTCACGGCAGCAGTCAAGGGAATGACAGCGAGAAGGTGGAAGTGCCAAAAAAGTTACAGCTTATGTGGTGAAAAAGCTGCATCCCTTTGTGTCCAGGCTTCTTCTAGTGAACGGGTGTTCTCAACGGCCAGAGACACAATCTGTGCTAATCGTTCCAGCATACTGCCTGCGGAGGCAGATATGCTAATATTTCTAAACAAGAACTGTTATGTAGGGAGTATTGTTATACATGTTAGTCCAGATCAGGGTGTACATTTTACATTATGTGTTATACATTTTGGTTTGGTTGCAGTTTTGCCAGTGCATCATCATCCTGTAGAGATGTTTTTTATTGTCAACACCCACAGCTCCCAAAACTGTAAACAAGCATTTAATGTAAGCATAATTATTGGGACAATCCAACTGAAAGCCATTGTAAGACATATAAAAGCTAGTCTCAAACCCCTTGCATGCAATAAAACCAGTGATTCTTTGACCTATTGACATCACCAAACACTTGGTGTCATCCACTGAAATGTAATTCCAAGCCTTCACTGCTTGTTTTAGGAGTGAATTTTCCTCTTCAGCAAGTGTTACGCTAAACTCATTTCAGACAGGAAACGCCACATAAGATTAACAACACTTAAATGAATAACATTTAATGAATAACATAACATGTATTTATATTCACCACAAAAGTTTTTGTAAATGGTTCTGTACATTAGGAAAACCACATCAACATAGTAAGATGGTGTATATACATTGCTTCTAATCACAACATGTTATGGTAGTTATGAATAATAATAATTTTGAGCGATGAGCTTGGTATGCAGTACCAAAACCACCAGAGTGAACCACAACCACATAGACCCAGACAGAACCAAACAGGTAGAGGCAGGGGCGGGAGGGAGGGCACATTGAAGCAAGAAAGCAAGGTCACACTGGGTAATTACCAATGTGAATACCAAACACAGGTCTGAACCTTCTGCGCTATTTATGTTTACACTGGTAGCCAAAATGCTTCTGTACAATTTATTCACTTGCTGCCATCATTTCTTAAATCATCAATAATGATGAGTGAGCTCATTTCATATTTGCTTTATCTACAGTTCCTTGGTTTTTGGTGCTGATCAGAGATTTGTGTCTTGCAGTGTAGCCTATTTATTAGTGTAGCCTATTTATTAGTGTAGCCTATTTATTAGTGTAGCCTAT
>JACXGM010002381.1:31451-47392 GCA_016801145.1 Umbra pygmaea
TTATTAGTGTAGTCTATTTATTAGTGTAGTCTATTTATTAGTGTAGTCTATTTATTAGTGTAGTCTATTCATGCTGCCAAAGTCTTCTGCAAACAGTAGATAGTGATACTTTTACACAGCATTCTGGAGGTTGTTGTTGATTTCACCAACACTTATTTTAGGGTAGTTTTTCACAGCTCTTGTCATTCTTCTGTCATCAACGGCTGTTGTTTTCTTGGCAGATGGTTGTTGCTGATTGCTGAAGACACCAGCCTTTCGTTTAGTTTTTCAGGACATTCCAAACTGTTTTTTTGGCTATGCAAAACTTTCTTGTTATGGTTCTAATTGAGTTCCCCTTTATTTCAGCATCAATATCTCTTGCTTGTCTTTCATTGACAGCTCTCTAATTTTCATGTTGGATTATGTATGCCTAATGACATCAAATGCAAAGTCCAAAGGCTGGAGCAAAGAATGGAACTGAGACTACACATGCACGGCCCATTTATTTCTGAACATGCAATGCAAAGGCATTCGCCTGATGAATTAGAAACACCTGTTAGCCAAATCTCCCAATATTATGCTCACATGAAATGGGAGTTTGGAACTCTTAAAGTGTGGTTATTCTTAGTTAGTAAAACATAGGTGTTGAAACAGCCAAAAATAAAAAGTGACAGACTGTACTCTTGACTCATTCATCTTTGAATCACCTATTTATATGCCTTGAGCATACAGGAAAAATAGAAATTTTGATATGACTGTTCCAATGCATGAAGAGCACAGTATGTGGCACTGGTTGGGGTACTTAAGATGGGTTGAGGAAAATCACTTCTGACGGCCAGGTAAGAATAGGGTATTTGGGGGCTGTATTTCACTATTATGTATCTCTGCTCCCATCCTCCACAGCTGGGGCCGCTGGAAAGACATCCTGAACCACGGACGCTTCAAATGGCAACTGACTGAGCGTGACATGGAGGTGTTGTGCCGGGCGCTGCTGGTCTACTGCGTGCGCCACTACAAAGGCGACGACAAGATCAAGAGCTTCATCTGGGACCTCATCACACCCGCCAAAGACGGCCATAAACAGGACCTGCAGAACCACTCCGGTGAGAGACTGATAGACATCCCCTGACAGGAAAACAGACGAACTGCATTGTTGTCTAATTAACTGGTGCAGTGGATCTTCTGTACTACATATTTTATTTTCTCCTTCTAAAGTATCACGGTAAAAATGAAGGGCCAGCATTCTAAGTGGCTACATCCAGTGCACATCTACTGCTGCATCATGGGTTACTTCAAAGTCCACTTGTCTTTCAAAAAACTCTACATTTCAACCTTTTATCAACACATGTACCTTCAAAAAATGCAAATATTTTCCCAGGTTTAATTGTCTGATGGTTTGGTGTGGTTGTTCCAAATGTTGGTAGCAATAGCACCCGCTCTGATGCCGAAGTTAGTACTGAAATAGAAACTGGTGTGCCATAAGTAATTGGCTTACATAATAGGTGAAATTAATTAAATTCAGTAAAAGACTGTATCGCTTAAACCCAACCTTTTCACAAACAGGCCTGTCGGCCCCAGTACCTCGGGGGCGCAAGGGTAAGAAGCTGAAGAACCAGCTGAGTGTGCCTGAGATGAAACATGCAGACTGGCTGGTGAACTGTAACCCAGAGGTGGTGCTACATGATGACAGCTACAAGAAACACCTCAAGCAACACTGCAATAAGTGAGTCCCTCATTTCATAGTCAACATTGCCCTGTACTTTGCTGAACACATAGTGTACAGATTAGATATATTCAGATTAAAGGTACTTTAACATTGCCCTGTACTTTGCTGAACACAGTGTACAGATTAGATATATTCATAATAATGGAACTTTAACATTGCCCTGTACTTTGCTGAACCCATAGTGTACAGATTAGATATGATTAAAGGTACTTTAACATTGCCCTGTACTTTGCTGAACACATAATGTACAGACTAGATATATTCAGATTAAAGGTACTTTAACATTGCCCTGTACTTTGCTGAACACATAATGTACAGACTAGATATATTCAGATTAAAGGTACTTTAACATTGCCCTGTACTTTGCTGAACCCATAGTGTACAGATTAGATATATTCAGATTAAAGGGGATACATGGCATCATTTATTTAAAAGCAGTAGAAATAAATACAGTTTATTGTTTCATTTTATTAATTACATTTTTTCAAAAACCTTCTCAGGCAACTCCACTCACCATTTAGGATGTTATATTTATACAGTTGCAAGCAAAATTATTCAACCCCCATTGCAAATCAGGTTTGCTTTAAGTGGTTTCCCCAATCCAACTGAAAATGCAACTCATGATGACCTCTCCGGTCTCAATTATTTATGAGAATAATAGAATATTATAGAATACCTCACAACAGCAGAAAAAATGGAAAACAGGTGTTGCCTCGAGCACACCTGATGCAAATAATCAATTGCTGCATTAGTTGCAACAGGTGTGCTTGTGCTGGAACACATTACATACCTCAACGGGCTAGGGAGTTGTTGAGTGTCACGTTGGACTGCTTGTGAGAAACATGGTTAAATCAAAATAATGGTCCAAAAAGTTAAGAAACAGTTTTACAAAAAGATAGCGAAGGCACTGAATGTTCCCAGAGACAACACTGTTGGAAGCATTGTTTGCAAATTCAAAGTTAAGGGAACGGTGGATAAGCTACACGGACAGGCAGGAAAAGGGAGCTATCAATGGCTGCAACCAGATTCATGAGATGGCAGGTTGTGAAAAACCCTTGAGTGACAGCAAAAACCTGCAGCATGAGCTTCTGTTCTGTGGAGCGATGAAAAAAAAACGGAACCTTTTGTCATAATAGATCAGCAGTACGTTTGGAGGAAGAAGAATGAATCATACACTGAAAATAACACTGCCCACAGTCCAGTATGGTGGTGGCTGTTCGATGCTATTGGGCTGCTTTTCATCTTCTGGCACAGGAAACCTGAAGTGTGTTTAAGGCAAGATGTATTCATTGAAATATCAGGAAATCCTAGGAGAGAACGTCATGCTGTCTGTGAGGAAGCTGAAGCTTGGGCGTCATTGGACCTTTCAACAGGCCAATGATTCCAAATCTCAAATTCCACCTAGGCTTGGTTGCAGAAGTCCTGGAAGATTCTACAGTGGCCATCACAGTCACCTGACTTGAACCCCATAGAAGATCATAGAAGGCGTCTGCTTCATGCAAACCCAATAATATTAGGTGGAGACCATTGCTCATGAGGAATGGGCTACGATTCCTCAGGAATGCTGCCAGAGGCTGGTGTCTGGCTATGCATCTCGTTTGCAGTAGGTCATACACCAAAATGGTGTTCTGCTAAGTAGTAAAGATGCTTGCCATGAAGGGGTTGAATCATTTTCAGAGTGAAATAGTGATTATAAGTTGCATTTGCATTTGAATTTGGGGAAACCATGAGAAGACAATGGGATTATTAAAGAAAATGTGTAAATATTATAAAAGGGGGTAATAATGTGGTGGTGGATGTTTGCTCTGTTTTTGTGTTTAGGGTACTTTTAAGGGTGAGAATGCTTTTCTACCTGAAGGCAGAAGTTCTGGGAGAGGCCTCTACCCAATCACTTGAGGGCATCCCTGCTAGGTAACGAGAGGCATCAAGAGGGCACCCATTAATCAAGTCACTTGAATAATGTTTCCTCCAGACCTATTCCAGTGTTCAAAATAAAAATATTGTTGCACAATGCACATGCTTTTAAGACCAGAACTAAGATATTAAGCAGCCCTAACTGAAAGGCCTGTGTGTTTGGACTGTGCAGTAAACTGGATGTCACCCTGCCTGACATCGATTACATCGAGATTCCAGCAGCCTGGTGGGATGCAGAGGCGGATAAGTCTCTCCTCATTGGAGTTCACAAACATGGTAATCCCTTAGCCCAGGGCTTCCTGTTTATCAAGGACCCATATGGCTGTCACTATACTAATTTCTTTAACATTTTGGCACACAAATTGATATATAATCAATCTCTGAGAAATTCAGGATGTGTTGTTGCAATTTTAAGCTTGTCGCAAATCCTGTACTGTAAATCATGGATCATGATTAGCCATATTGAATTTGTTAGTCATTATTATGTTGGTCTTTTTACGTTGTGGATCTAAGTCTAAAACCACTAATAAAACCTGGCTACTAATGTGTGTCCTCAGGGTATGAGCGGTACAATGCCATGCGGGCCGACCCAGACCTATGCTTCTTGGAGCGGGTGGGCATGCCTGATGTCACAGCACTGTCGGCCGAGCAGAGTGGGGGAGAGGTGGTGCCTGACCTCACTGACAGGCAAGAACAATCCCTGCTTTAAAGCAGTAATAAAGACTCCCCCCATCCATATTAATTACACATTAATATGCATAGTTGCTGTGGATGAATGTGAATGCCGACCAATCTATGTCTTGATTGTTCATTTTAGTGCTTGCAAAAGTGATGATGTGAAAGATGACTTGGAAAGCAAGCCAAACGAAGATGTGGAAAATAAGGTACAAATTCTGGAGTGACTCATTAAAATTAAATTAAAGATTTGCATTTTTTATCCTTATTTGTGATGATCTATTGTCGATTTTTGGTCCGGAAGGATGAAACCAGCTCCAGCAATGACACAATGGACAAGCTTGACAGTGTTGTTCAAGGTGAACATTCATCTATTTTTCAACTTTTCCCTATCTGTAATACATTTAAAGCATGCAACGTTTCAACAACATGTTGCATTTATTTAATCCTTGAATACAAGACTTTCTTTATTGTTTACTTTGTCAAAAACAAGTGTTTAATCTACGCAAGTATCTATAGAATCCTAAGAGGATCTGTCATGGGACATGAAATTAAAAGAACAAATAAATAAAAAGTGCACACAAACACCAGTGTTATAGTTCTTCAAACCTTCATTATGGCATATATGAAATAAAGCCTCCATACACTCAGGATCATTGCAAAACATTACATTTAATATGCTGAGCTTTTAACTGTCATTTCAATTCATTAAGCTGAGCAGTTTTGACCTACATTGAACATTATGCATTGATCCAAGCTCATGCTTTTAAGTAATTTTATTTTCTTTGCATTGATCTAGATTGTGCTGCAACATTCTTTCATTTGTAAAAGTGACTGTAAATATGGATGCATTTAAACAGTGCATTGATCCGATTCTGGTACTTTCCAGACACTGTGTCTGTTGAGACGGTGCAGGATGGGTTTGGCCATGAGAGGTTTGGCATGGAGGGATCAGAGCTGCATGGTCGCCCTCTGTGGCCTGCCGGCCCTGCCCTCACCGCTAGGCTGCGCCGTCTGATCACGGCCTACCAGCGCTTCACACGGCGTGAGCCCCTGCGGCACGATTTCATGATGCCCGACGGGATGAGGGCAGGGCCGATGTCCTGGCAGCTCGGGGAGGAGCTCAGGCGCTGCACGGCAGCTGCTGCTGAACCTGATCCTCTCTTCCTGGAGTGGCAGAGAAGGTGGGTGATGATTTCCGATCAAAGGTGGGTGACGTCATTGTTCCTTTTGGTTGCTAGACACTTATGCTTACCAATCAGGAAGGCCTGGTTACATCTTAGCAGAAAGATGTATCTAGTAAGCTTCATTATGATTTACAATTTTATTTACTATTAAAAATATCCGTCAGGATTTTAAACTTCTTGTTGCAAGGGGATGTAATAGATTCTGTCCTTGTTCATACTCCTAGAACAGTGTTTCTCAAATGGAGGTATGTGTAGTCCTAGGGGAACTTTGGAGTACTGCAGGGGGTACATAAAAGTAAAAAATATGTCATGCATAATTCCTAAAATAATTGTACTATAATAATGAATTAATTGATGGATTCTAAACATTGGAAATGTAGCATTTAAATGTTTTTGTTTAAAAAGGTTGTTGTTTAGTGAGTCTATCACTGCTGGCGCCGTAATGTACCTCTTTATATAGACTTTTCTACCAAAAATGTTTTGCGCTGGTGAAGGGGTACTTGGCTTAAAAAGGCAATTTAAAGGAGGGACAATATTGAAAAAAGTTTTAGAAACACTGCTCTAGAACACAGTGTGTTAAATACATAGACATTTTAAACATTAATTCAAGTCTTCATTTGAATTTAAACATTTAACTTAAATGGGGAAATGTCTTTCTTGATGCTGACTGCTTTATGGTGCAATACCTGTACCTGCCTTGTGGCTTCTGGGCTCTAAAGTCACATGGTCAGTCCCTCTAAATAAAGGCTAATTGCCGACCTGTGTTTTCATGAGCAGGTGGACGAGGCGCGAACAAGCCGATTTCTACCGCACTGTGTCGTCGTTTGGAGTTATGTTCGACCCGGAGAAAAAGACGTTTGACTGGACTCAGTTCCGCTCCTTTGCACGGCTAGAGAGGAAGACGGACGAGAGCCTGGAAAGATACTTCAGTAGCTTTGTGTCCATGTGCCGCACTGCCTGCAGATTGCCCCCCAGAAAGGATGAAGGTAAAAGCAGAGGCAGAGTAAGATCTCACACCATGAGCAATAAGTTGGATTTTTGGTCACAAATGTGTAAATGGTTATCTGTAAATGGTTAAGGAATAGTGAATGCTAGGTACCAAAGGTTTGCAGAACCAGGAGTAAATACAGTGGGTTCCAAAATGAATGGCAGCCCTGACTGGCAATGCAAAAAGTACACTTTAAAAACATAAACAATATCATTATAGAGAGAAAGTCAAAATGCCAACATGTGAGAAACACTCATTTATTAATGTTGCAGTGGAACCAACCAAATTTATAATATTATTTAACAAAAGAAATTTCAACCAAATCAAGGTTCAATAATTATTGGCACTCACTCAGTACTTAGTGCAACCACCTCTGGCAAAGATAACAGCATGGAGTCTCTTCCTGTAATGTTTGGGACATTAAGGTTGAGGAACACATATGGAGGGGTTTGGGACCATTCCTCTATGCAGATCCTTTCAAGATCCTTCACATTCTTGGGTTTGCGCTTATCAACTGCCCTCTTCAAATCAGCTCACAGGTTTTCGATTGGATTGAGGTCCAGCGACTGAGATGGCCATGGCAGAACATTGATTTTGTTGTCACAGAACCATTTCTGTGGGGATCTTGAGGTATGGTCATTGTCTTGTTGGAACGTCCACCTACGGCCAAGTCCCAGCCTTCTGGCAGAGGCAACCAGATTGTCAGACAAAATTGCCTGATCCTTGGTGGAATTCATTATGCCATCAGTCTTGACCAGTGCTCCTTGACCTCTGGAATTAGAACAGCCCCAAAACATCACTGACCCACCACCATATTTTACTGTGGGTATGAGGTGTATCTCCTTGTATGCATCTCTGATTCGACGGCAAACATGCCGATGCTGTATCTGACCAAAACGTTCAATTTTGGTCTCATCTGACAAGAGCACCGTCTTCCAGTCATAATTTAAATGTTGTTTGACAAACTCCAGGCACTTGAGTCTGTGTCTTGGGGCAGAATGGGCTTTCCTCTTGCAACCCTTCCAAAAAGGCTGTGGTTGTGGAGGTGGCATTTGATGGTGTTTTTTGAAACCTGGTGTACCCAAGATGCCTTTAAGGCCTGCAATTCTTTCACAGTGACTCTTGGGGATTTTGTTGCTTCTCTCACCATCCTCCTCCCTATCCTCGGGGGCAAAATGCATATGCGTCCACTACCCGTGAGGATTTTAACTGTTCCTTATGTTTAGAATTTTTTTATAATTGCCCTGACAGTGCTCAGGGGTATGTTCAATCATTTGTGGGTCTTACCAAATTTATGAAGGTCTACAAACTTCTGTCTCTCTTGAACTGCCAGTTTATTTGTTTTCTTCATGGTGTTGTATCCGTGTTACCTCATTTTTATACCCTAGTGCCCTCATACTCAACTCTGGACCTCGAAGCCAGTCCACTCCACTTTTTCATTGCAACCTTTTAATATAGGACTTATTTAGACCTGGGACACCAGGTGAGACCAATTAATGTTGAGGTAGAACAGAAAACCAGCAGGCTCCAGACTCCATAGGGTTAGAGTTGAATACCCCTGCCCTAGTGGAACAGCAAGTGATGTAATGGCTCAATATAGTTCCTTAACATTTTAATTAGTGGAATTTAATACCTGGTTTAATTTTGGTAGATGTTCATTACCTTGATTTGGAGGACATTGATTTTCAGTTTATTCAGTAAATGATTTTGGTTTGTTCCATTGACACAGTACAGTATTTTTCACATGTTGGTATTTTAAGTTTTTCTCTATAATTGTATTGTTTATATATTTTAATGTATTAGGTGTGCATTGCCAGTCAGGTGTGCCAGTAATTTTGGAGTCCAATGTATATGGGAATCCTCTTAACTGGTTTCCAGTCTATTGTGCACATGCATGTTGAACCATGCACAACAAACATTTAGGAATGGCCATACTGAGTTACTGCACCATCTGTAGAAACATTCATTTGATCACAATGAACAAGTGTTAATAAATGAAGAACTGCCTTGTTGTGCTCCGATCCACTGCAGTTGAAACAGCTCAGTGTGATAAGAATCGGACCGCTTGGCGTTAAACACATGGAGGAAGCATGTGATCGATCTTCAACCATTCTGCACATCCTGAGGGGTTGCTCCCAGATTAAGCTTAATCGGGAATTGGAAAAAAATTGGGTGGGGGGGGGGAAAGCATACAAATCCAAAAAATTTGATATTATATATATTTTTTTTAAATGTGTACTGTAGTAGCAGCATTGCTGTGTTTTTTAATCATAAAATGTATATAAAGATATACCTTATCTGTTAGGACCTCTGGACCACAGTCTGTTCATGGAGCCCATCACAGAGGAGCGAGCAGCACGCACACTCTATCGCATTGAGCTGCTGCGCAAAATCAGGGAGCAGGTTCTACGCCACCCGCTGCTCGGCCCGCGACTACAGATGTGTCGGCCCAGCCTTTATCTCCCTGTGTGGTGGGAGTGTGGCAAACACGATCGCGACCTCCTGATTGGGGCAGCTCGCCACGGCCTCAGCCGTACTGACTACTACATCCTAAATGACCCACAGCTCTCCTTCCTTGAGGCCCATCGTAACTATGTCCAGAAGGAGAATCATCAGGGATTCCACCCTGGGATGCACCACACAGGCCTGGCCCCCTCACCACACCACCACCCCTGCTGCCTCTATGAGACTGGTCTCAGCCACTGCCACTCTCCCCAGCCACCCGAGTACCACCACACGTCCACCCCCTCCTCCTCCTCGATTATTGCCCATTCTCACCCACACATCCACATTCACAGTCACCCACCAGAAATGGTGGGCTCAGACCATAGCGGTAGCCTGGGCATGGTGTCCGGGCCTCGGGAGGGCTTCCTGGACTGCCCCCCTCTGGATGATTCTTTGGAGTTGGCTTCACTTCAGCATGAGGGTTTGGTCTCAGACACCCTACACGGCAAGTCCACCAAGGAGGCCTTGAACGGGTTCCCTTTCAACTCTGCGCAAGGCGGCCAGAGCATGCTCAACTCGTATGGCGTGCAGGGGGAGCTGAACGGGGAGCAGCCCTGTGACATGGACCCCATCATCTCTGGCAAGCTGCGAAGTGATGTTCTGGTCGGCGAACAGGGTTCCTCCGAAGAGACTGGTCTAATGGCACCCTCGCTGGAGCTCGACCAAGAGCTGCAAGCCCCTTGGGAGAGCGCGGACCATGCTGGTACTGCAGACGTGGACATGTTTAATGAGGCTGACCCCATACTGGGGGCACCTACCTTGGAAACAGAGTTCCTGGATGCAGATGAACCTGTGCGAGACGGGGGAAGGGAGGCCGGAGCAGGGGGAGCGCTTGATGACTGCCTGGGTATACCCTCATCACGGAGACACTCGGAAGAACCACTAGCCGCCAGTTTCATGCTGTTCAAGGACATCAGCGTTAGCGAGGAGGAGCCTGCTCAGGAGCACAACAACCTCTTGGCCAGCCCCCCTCCGCCGTACCCTCTGCCCCTGTCACTATCTTGTATGACTCTGCACCACCACCACAACCTTGACGAGCCGGAACAGAAGCAGATCAGCTCAGAGGCCGATGCCCATGTGGGTGCAGGAGAGGCGGAAAGTGATGTGGCCTTCGATTTTAACAAAGACTCGATGTCCGAGGACAGTCCAAGTCTGGTGGTGCCAGAGCAGGGCCTTGAGGCCTTATGCGAACCGTGCGAAGACCCTTCCCAAGAGGAGCCTTGCGACGGGTCCTGCAATGGGACAGGGATGGGCTCTCCAGTGGAGCAATGTGTAGGGGCTATAGAGGGACCAGATGAGCCAGGGGAGGACACTTTATTAAGGGACAATACATTAGGTACAGGGGAGGATGGGATACTTGAAAGTCAGGTCGAGGATCCTTTGGAGATACCATCTATTGATCCCCAGGAGGAGGAACCAGGGAAGCAGCCTCTGGAAGACTCCTACGAATGCCCGGCACCTGAGAGATCATTTGCAGAGCCCTTGGAGGACCAGTACGACGTAGGATCTGAAGAGGCCTGCGAGGGGCCTGCTGAAGCAGAAAGCACTTTCAACGAACGCACACTGGCATCTGTTCAGACAACACACTCCCCCTCCCTGCCACCGTCTCCCTTGGTTCCCATGCCTCAGCAACCGCTGTCTCCCCGTGTGGCGGGAGTAGTACAGATCAAACTGGAGTTTCCTTTGGACCCACAAAGCTCAGAAAGCAGGTCAGATATCCTGGAGCCAGACAGCACTGTCCTGACCCCCAAACTGGAACAGACAGAGGTTCTGCTCAAAGTGAAGGACGAGATCAAAGAGGAGAGACTCCAAACACCAGGTAATGGGGGAGAGAGTTATACACACCAAAATGTTAATAAGAGCAGGACAATAATCAAACTAACAATACATGGATGAAATAGGAACACTAGTTGTTAATAGGAATACACAGAACGGAATTGATTGAATGTTGTAGATAATGCTTTAGAACTTTTTAAGGAGGTTTTGAAACCTTTAGAAGCAGGTTTTGATGATGGACTGGTGGAGGGGTGGGCGATATGAACAGAAATTCATAAAGTTATTTTCCACTGTCTGGATGATAGCAATATAATATATATATATAGTGTACAAAACAATATAGTGTACAAAACAATATAGTGTACAAAACAAAAGTATTTTTTTAGCTCTTTAAGGTTAAAGGAACACTCCAGACCAATAAACCGCTCAAAATTGTTGTGCCGGGCATGTTTCCGACACAACAGTTTCTCAAAACAGATTCTTAGCAAGTTCGGTAGTTCCCAACTTGGCCACCGTAAGTGTCCGGAAATGTGTACTGTGACGTCGCTGCAACATTTCAGAAACTACATGTTGTTAGTTTCAATCGAGTCAACCTTTTAATCAAGTCGATTGGACAATAAAACAACATAAAATACAGGAAGTCAACCGTAGCGACCTCCCCTGAATTTAGCTGCCATTTCAGAAATGTTGCAGTGACGTCACTGTATAAATGTCCGGACACATACGGTAGCCAAGTTTGGAATTACCAACTGCGCTGAGAAGGTATTAAGTGACTGCTGTGTCAGAAACATGTTTTGAGGGATGACACTGGAGAAGCTTAAACTCACTAGCTAACGCTAGCTAGCTTCTCTGCTAGCCTCTTTAGTTAGCTTGAGCTATTCTTTGTCGTTCAGCCCTTCAACAGAGTTGTTTTTCATCACATCGGTAACAAGTTTGCTATTTAATGTTGTTTAATGGTTCACAGCTAATGCTCTGTAGTTTGAAATAAAAAATACTATATTTGTATTAATCTAATTTCATGCACCAATTTGTCATATCCATGAATTCGTTTTTTTAATGAATTTATTGAAAACATTTGCAGATACATAGAAATACATGTACAACCAAATAATAAATACATAAATAACTAATATTCCATAGAATCTACCATGTCCAGCAAGGCTAATCGATGAGCAGTCCAAAACATAGCATCTATGAGTTAGGATAGTTCCAATATCATTTAGACATATAAGGCCATGAGGGTTGAATATATCTGCATAGTCTTCAGAGCTTTACAGTTCTTTGAATATCTAATGGAGACCAAATATTAATTGACCTCACTTTCAAATGCAGGAAAGAAAGGTTTAGAGCTTTTTACATTCATGAATATGATATATAGCAAGCAGAAATAAAAGATTTAGCATAAGGTATTTTCTTCCTTGTCGTTCTTAGGCTCCATTACACGAAAGAAAGCGTCCTTAAAATAAAATGAGAAATCTGTAACAAAATAAGTTTGGATAAATTCAAGGAATTTTGCCCTGAATTTTTCTGTGTAGTAACATTTCTAAAGCAAATGAGAAATACTTTCATATGAGCTTTTACAGAAAGAGCATTCATATTGAATATCTGGTTTATACCTTTTAAGTACACACTTTGCTGGGTAGAATCTGTGAAATAATTTAAACGTAAAGGTAAGGGAAGTAAGGCACATTCTGTAATAAACCATTCCAATATGGGATAATATAAGGAATAGTAACAATCTCTTTTTGTTATTGTTTTATTTTTAGTCCGGTGCTCTGCGGGAAAGCATAAACTCCCCACGGCTGTATCAGATGTATCAATGATGTGAGTCAGTGGCCATGGGAATTTAATGCCCCCCAGCTGTATCAGATAAATCAATGATGTGAGTTAGTGGCCATGGGAATTTAATGCCCCCCAGTAGCATTCTGATTCCAGAAGGAATTGCATCGAAGACAATTGCATACTCCTTAACCGAAACAGGAATTTGGAACTTCTGTAAAAATGCAGAGTAATTATACAGTTTGCCATTTGTGTCAAAGAGTTGGCCAACAAGTAAAATATTATTCCTGTACCAGTTTTCAAAAGATAAAGATTTATTTTTGAAGAAAATGTATTTATTATGCCAAATATAGTATCGGTGAGGTTAGAAGTTTAAATAAGAGAGACCAAGCCAAAAGCATCCATTTATGAAAATTTGACAGTTGATTGGGAGTTTGCTAACATTATAATTGCATAATAACCTAAAATTCAAGCCACCAAATTTAGAGAAAACATAGTTTGAAATAAAATTCCATAGTGATGTGGGATTATTAATACTGTTTGATCCAGATGATTTTGAAGGTGTTGTTTAAAGTTGTGAAGTAAAAAAAATGTTGGCCAACACACTTTTTTGACAAAGTCCATATCATGCCACAACATCACAACGGTATTTACGTTCATACCGGTACACGGCCCAGCCCTAGTACCTGTGCACACATTAGCCACTGTGGGTTTGAATCAGACCCCCTGATATTTTGGCAAAAAGCCTCATCTTTTGACACTGTTTCTAACAGAAAATGATCTATATGTGAACCCCAGGGCCATGCATTTAATCAGTCTTTGTTTTCGCAGCCTCTGGGGTAGACAGCTACGCAGAAGTGGCACGATTTGCTCCCTCCTTGTCGATGTGTGAGATGCCTGACAGTTTGCAGGATGCTCGAGAACCCACCATCGCTCAGCTGTTGCAGGAGAAAGCTCTCTACTCGTTCTCAGAATGGCCAAAGGTCAGAACACAGGAAGTTGAAGCAGGAACTAAGGCTGTGAAGGTCTTGGAATTTCAGGTTACGGTGATTGTCTGGGTCAATGAACTATGTAACCGACAACTCATTGGTTTGAGCTAAAAATACTAACTGTTCTGTCACAGATAATTGCTCCAAGACATAAAACAAAAACACCCACTCCATCAGAGTTGATTTTTTCTTAAAAAATATGTATAAATATCAATACAAAATTGCCATGGCAGAGATGACTTATTTATTTAATTATGTTTAGAACTAGTGAGCATTATTTAAGAGCTTACTTAAAATTGCAGGATACAGTTTTTGGCCACTGGTAGTAAAAGTGAAGAGTCCCCAAAAATGTTATAATTCTTTGTCATTCATGTGGAAATTTGTACTGTCATGTCATCAAAGCCACTATCTTACAAACTTGAATTTTATTTAACAATTAAATAGTTAAATTGAGGCTGTTGATTATATGTATTGAACAATATATTAATAACATACTATACATTAGGGGTTTAAATGTATTTTTATCACAAATCTGTATTGGTGCCTTTAAAATTATGTTGAAGTTAAAAGGCAATTTTAAAATTTGCAGCTAAGACACACATTCTTTACTTGGAATCGTGTGAATTTTTCTTTTGTGCACCTTCTACCCTGCAGGACAGGGTGATCATCAACCGCCTGGACAGTATCTGTCATGCCATCTTGAAAGGAAAGTGGCCATCTTCCAGCCAGCAGTATGACTCTCCAAGCTCCCTGGCCAACAACATTGGCTCCAACAGCGTGCACCAGAGGGCTGGCTTCATTTCAGCCAGGGTACAGCCACCTTCAAACCTAAACTTCAACATGCCAGCCCCTCCTGTCACCCGCATACCCAAGGTGACCAACCCATGTTCACTCTCTGTCCCACGTCACAGCTCATGAAACCATCGTATGGAGGTCCTTTCCTTTGTGCTGTTTTTGTGCATATTCTTCATTCTACTGTTCGTATTCATTGTTATTATTCTTCTTCCATTTCCATCCTGTTCAGTACAAGCAAAGAGGTGCCGGTGAGTGCAGCCGCGGAGGCTGGAGGTTGACATCCTTGCCTCTCTTGCAGGAGAGACTGGTGGCGCCGCCGTATCTGCCCGAATTAAAGCGGGGAAGGAGGGCGTTTGAGTATGAAGCCGAGGTGCTCAGCAAACAGAGCCACACAGGGGACAAGATGGGTGTAAACGTGTCACACAGAGGCAATGAGCTCTTGCTCAACGGCTGGCAGGAGGCAGCAATGGACCTCTCCAAGCCCGGGGATCTAGGCATCGGAGGCGAAGCAGCAGCTGTCAGCCACATGAGCCACCAGGTACAGCCCAGCGGTCATAAAGTGCCTGCAATGGGTGCCATGCAAAGTGCCATGCAGAACGCCATGCAAAACGCTATGCAAGGCACTGTGGGGATGGACATGGCCGGGATCCTGCAGGCGGGCCTCATTCACCCAGTTACTGGGCAAATTGTCAATGGCAACCTGAGGCGCGACGATGCCATCATGCGCCGGAGGAGAGGCAGACGGAGAAACGTGGATGCAGTTGACATGGGCTTCATCAAGAGCAGAGGAATGCACATGCCGGAGCAGCAGGTTGGTCCAGTCAAAACCTTGTTTGGACAACAGTGAAAGGAGCAATGATACAGTAAATAGCCTAGTGGTTAGTATCCACAGTGGCAAGGTGGGCTAGTCGCTATTGCGTCAGATTGGTGTCCGGCAAGGAACCTGGTTAGAATCCCTGACACACGGTACCTGCGGGGTCTTAAAAAGTATAAAATTCAAAACGTCTTAAAAACGGCCAGATTTTCATCCGAGGTCTTAAATTTAATTTAGTCAGGTCTTAAAAAGGGTTTACCCTCGTTCATTTCCAGAAATGCTGGCCGCAGAAAGAAAAGATATCGAGTCGTAGACTACAAAGTGGAGCCATGAATATTGAGTGTCGATGTTAATTAGTAACTAAAGTACATTTTGCGTTGCACACAGACATTTTTAAGGTGCAACAGTAACAAAACCAGCAGAAAGCTGCCCTGAGAATGTTGATTTGGTGTGTTTTATTTTTTTCTAGGGGATATTGGTGTTGGTACGTATGCGGCTAGTCCTACGTGTGGAAAATGTGAAAGCGTACTTTTAATGAGACATGGCTAGATCACAGTGGTACCCGCTTGGTTACAAGCGGTACCCAGCTCTCTCTCGTGCTCCCTCTTTCGCGCGCTTGCGTTCCCTCTCCCTCTCACGTTCCCTCTCTCTCTCGCGTTCCCTTACTCTCTCGCGTTCCCTCACTCTCTCGCGTTCCCTCACTCTCTCGCGTTCCCTCACTCTCTCGCGTTCCCTCACTCTCTCGCGTTCCCTCACTCTCTCGCGTTCCCTCACTCTCTCGCGTTCCCTCACTCTCTCGCGTTCCCTCACTCTC
>JACXGM010002382.1:6263-19437 GCA_016801145.1 Umbra pygmaea
TATATATATATATATATATATATATATATATATATATATATATATATATATATATATATATATATATATATATATATATATATATATATATATATATATATATATATATATATATATATATATATATATATATATATATATATATATATATATATATATATATATATATATATATATATATATATATATATATATATGTGTGTGTGTTCAAATAGTAGCATAATTTCCTAGTATGTTAATGTGTTTTCTATCAAAAGAACAATTATTTAGCTACTTTTGCATAGCACCAAAAGCAATTAATGTAGCGGTGTTTGCAGTACTCCGGTGTGTATTCATTTGTAGCATACCGTCTACCGCTCTCTCTGCTGCCATTTAAGAGTGTAGAAAGGCAGCATCTCTTGTCGGCTCGAATGAAGTCCTCCAGAACATCCATTGTCGTGTTTTACTTTTGAAGTGAATGCGTGTGCTCCTCACGCCTCGAACTGCGGGGGGGGCTGAGATGCTTAAATCAGATTATTGCACAGTGTGAGAGTGTGCAAGGGGGATGGGGTGACGGAGTTGTGGAGCGAGAAGTGAGAGGGGGTCGGTAGGTGCCCCATTCCTGTGCCTGACAGAGATGCTCACAGAATCCAGAAATGCGGCGAGAGTGTAATGAAGGGCTGAGTGACGTTTTGGAAACACCAAGAACACGATAAAGTTGTACCTGTTTCTTAGAGGATTTAGGGACGGTCGACGCTGCTTGGAGTTGGACAACCGGTTGTGGAGTTTTGCAATGCTGGAATTCCAAGGAGCGCTGATAAAATCATTTGCATCTGCCGACCAGTGTTTGGAAGTTGATAAAAGCGCATTGGTAACCCAGTAGCGAGGAGGAATTCCACCGCTCATTTCCGAGCACGACACTCACGTAGTTTGGTTCATAACCTGTCGCTTGCGTGCTGGGAAGAGGACTTCTGCTCAATGGGCAGCATCTGCTCGATTCTGGAGTGGTTTATGAACACGAAAAAGTTTTGGAATTGTCCAATTGTGGACGAATAGCGTGCCTCGGTGCAAATTGTCGGCTACCCTCACTTGCCATGCAAGGCCAATGTGAGTGAGGGACATGGAAAGTCTAAAAAATAAGACAACGGCATGATGACATAGCCACACATAACTTAAGTGATTTTACTAACACGTGAAACGCAACTCAACAAGTGAATGTAATTTCAGTCAAACATGAGTTCGTCCGGCGGCGTAAAGGTGGTTATACCTCGGCGTGTTTTACCAACTATTTCCATCGAAATGAAATTCGCAAAATAATTTCACCAGGAAGGTATTGTTGGGCAGCTTTATCTTGCAACACGTTGTGAAAATAGCGTGCAAGTTTGGAGTTACGATGCTGGTCCCTTGGTTTGCATTCATTCACGCATTCCTCATACTGTTGGTGAAAGGATCCGACCAATGGAGCATGCGGGACTCCTCTAACTGCGAACTAAATAGGAAAGTAAGTACCCCTAATACCCCTCTGCCTTTAATATAATTCAGAGATTAATGTACACCTAGTCTGCATTTAGGATTTTAAACATGACGGATGGACAATTTGAGTACTTAAGTTTAAAGTTTTAGCCAATAACAAATACGTGACGTTTTTTATGAACAACATTGATTATTCTAGACTAGTTAATTTACATGCAGGTACAGCTTAATCCACATGCATGTGTCAAATTCAAAAGTAGGCTGAAACGTGTTGCTGTAAAGTTTGAATTTGTTCAGCTCGTTTCAGATGTATATTGTGCTTTTGTTCTATTAGTGAATTTATCTGGTAATAAGACAGCGGTTCGTTAAGAAGCGTCAACTAGCCTACCACGTTTTGAATAAACTGTCTAGGTCAATTGAAAGGAAAATTAGCCTAGGTCTGTAAATCAATTTATTTAAATCCCTCTTGTTGAAGTTCTTTGTTATGTCTTTGTTTAATTTTAGGGACATATTTCATGAACGACAACATGCAGTGTTTGCATTGTTGTCAAGAGTTCGACCCAAAACTTAGAACATGTATAAATACAAATATATGAACAATAATTAACACAGCTCATTCTATTACTTCTCCATCTTCTGGTCGTTGGCAGCAAAGCGATCTGAACTCTTTCCTGTGGACCATCAAACGAAACCCTCCATCCTACTTCTACGGCACCATCCATGTCCCGTACACTCGTGTCTGGGACTTCATCCCAGAGAACTCCAAGAAGGCATTCCAGGAGAGCAACATTGTATACTTCGAGCTGGACCTCACCGACCCGTACACCATCTCTGCCCTGACCAGCTGCCAACTGCTTCCCCAGGGTGAGAACCTGCAGGATGTCCTCCCAAGAGACATCTACAGACGCCTGAAGAGGCACTTGGAGTACGTTAAACTAATGATGCCATCGTGGATGACCCCAGACCAGAGGGGTAAAGGGCTTTACGCCGACTACCTGTTTAACGCCATAGCAGGCAACTGGGAGAGAAAGAGGCCGGTGTGGGTGATGTTGATGGTAAACTCTCTGACCGAGGCAGACATTAAGACGAGGGGCGTGCCTGTGTTGGACCTTTACCTCGCCCAGGAGGCAGAAAGGATGAGGAAGAGGACTGGAGCTGTGGAACAGGTGGAAGAGCAGTGCCACCCGCTCAATGGACTCAACTTTTCTCAGGTGAGTGGGTCTGTCTGAATCCAGCCTTTAGGACAATGCGGACCGCGCCCTGAGCCTGATGTAGGGGGTGTGTCAGGCCGGCTGATCAATATTTACTGCATCGGGGCAAGAGCATTGAGTGAAGGGGTCGGTTTCAGAGGTAGAGCACGGGGGACTCGAGCCAGCTACATTTGACTTGAAATTGAAGTGTAGTGAAGTTGTAATCCAGGTTTGTTCAGCTAATTTCTCGTGTGGCGTATTTTAAGAATGTTAGGTGTTTTGACTGAGGTAAATTAAGCTACAGCAACCTAGTTAATAACTGGAATTATCATTGCTTTTCTTTGTGGTAATAATAAATGTAACAAATAACACTTTGCACAGTAATGTTAATATTTAATCAAATCTAATAATTTATACACCGCGTTCCAAATTATTATGCACATGATATTCTACTCTGATTTTCCTAAATAGTCGATGCAAATGACAGTCTAATCAAGATCCAGTATAATTTTCAAGTCACCAACCCTTAGGGTAGAAGTCAAATTTCATTGAACAAACCACCCAATGAAAACTGTATTTTTTCAAAAATAAATAACTCAAAATGCGCTGTTCCAAATTATTATGCACAACAGAGTTTCAAAACATTTTTCAGGTTGTAAAGAACTGAGGTCATATTTACTGAAATCAAAAGCTATTTCAATCAAATACATCTTCACAGGGCAAGTTACATGTTAACATAGGACCCCTTCTTTGATATCACCTTCACAATTCTTGCATCCATTGGACTTGTGAGTTTATAGAGTTTCTGCTTGAAATTTTTTCTGCAGGATGTCAGAATAGGCTCTCAGAGCTGTTGTTTTGATGCGAACTGCCTCCCACCCTCAGATATTTTGCTTAAGGATGCTCCAAAGATTCTCAATAGGGTTGAGGTCAAGGGAGGATGCGGGCCACACCATGAGGTTCTCTTCTTTATGCCCATAGCAGCCAATGACAGAGGTATTCTTTGCAGCATGAGATGGTGCTTTGTCATGATGATGATTTTTTATTTTTTTATTTTAACCTTTATTTAACCAGGTAAGTTGACTAAGAACAATTTCTTATTTACAGCAACGACCTGGGAGCAATTAGGGTAAAGTGTCTTGCCCAAGGACACAACGACATTTGGCTCAGTCGGGAATCGAACTGGCAACCTTCTGACTACAAAATGATGATTTGCTACGGAAGACAAGGATCTTCTTTTTGTACCTTGGAAGAAAGTGGTCAGTCAGAAACTATATACTTTGCCGAGGTCATTTTCACACCTTCAGGGACCCTAAAGGGGCCTACCAGCTCTCTCCCCATCACCTCCTTGCTGACGTTGCAGCGTTATTGGGACATGGTGGCCACCCACCAACCATCCACTACTCCATCCATCTGGACCATCCAGGGTTACACGGCACTCATCAGTAAACAAGACTGTTTGAAAATTAGATTTTGTGTATTTCTGGGCCCACTGCAACCGTTTCTGCTTTTGAGCATTGTTTAGGGGTGGCCGAATAGTTGGTTTATGCACAACTGCAAGCATCTGGAGGATCCTACACCTTGAGCTTCAAATACCTGTTTGCTGCTTTGTAATGGCATTTTAGCAGCTGCTCTCTTAATCCAATGAATTTGTCTGTCTGTAACCTTCCTCATTATGCCTTTATTTGCACGAACCCGTCGGTGCTCTGAATCAGCCACAAATCTCTTCACAGTACGATGATCACGCTTACGTTTTCGAAAATGAAATATACCTTGTCCAAGGCATTGCACTATTTGATGCATTTCCGCAGCAGAGAGATCCTTTTTCTTTCCCATATTGCTTGAAACATGTGGCCTGCTTAATAATGTGGAACATCCTTAATTAGTTTTTCTTTAATTGGGCTCACCTGGCAAAAATTTTTCACAGGTGTCTGAGATTGATTTCAGCGATCCAAAGAGCCCGGAGGCACAATACCATCCATGAGTTTGATTGAAAAAAAAAATGTTTCAATTTTAATTCCAATTTGGAACGTGGTGTAATTACTGGAGAACCATGTTCTTTCGTTGATGCGAATTTAAACCAACATGTCTTTTATAGCACAGTTATATTTCTCTATTTGCCATGTATTCCGTCGCTCTGTCACTTTGAAACTAAATTTTGTCGAAATTGGACCCAAATGCTATCTGTAATACTGCCTTTTTAAATGGTGCTTCTATTGGGTGTTAAAAGATCTGTAAGTTCTTGTTGGGCTACCTCAACTTTATGCAGAATACCTTTTTTAGCTTTTCCTGTCAATGTTGCAAACTCTGGCCTTT
The DNA here is from genome assembly GCA_016801145.1 of Umbra pygmaea. Taxonomy (NCBI): domain Eukaryota; kingdom Metazoa; phylum Chordata; class Actinopteri; order Esociformes; family Umbridae; genus Umbra; species Umbra pygmaea. Next base: position 11,222 of record JACXGM010002382.1, read on the forward strand.
ATAGTATGCTGTTTCAATCATTGCACATTGTAATATGTGCCTGATATGAATCTAATTTGATTACATAAACCAAGTATTATGTGTAGATTTTAAGAAAGCACTCCATGGTTCTTGATTTACTAGGGTAGGAAGGTGTGGCCAGACAGCGTCAGCTGAACAAATAGTCTGCTATTGGACTGTGTCTTCCGTTATTAAGACAAAAATTGAACCTAATGGTTTTCGTCTGAATGTAGCTCAAACCCCCCTTGTTTTCACCCGGATCTCTGTCAGAGCAAAATTGACCCTGCAATTATACGTGTCCTTCAAAGCTCTGAGTTGCAACAAACTCATGTCAAGTATTGTGGAATTTCTACTAATACTCTTCGGAACTAAAGGGATTACACGTGGCAATTTACCTGAACACCCAGGAGCCACTGCTTTGATATGTTAAAGCTTTTTGTGTTTTCTATATATTTTATATTAGAAATGAACGTAGTTGTGATGGTGGCATCAAATAGGTCTATGTACGGACACACTGGTCTATGAAAGTAGTTATACACCCATAAGAGAAAATGTAATACAATCTATTCCAAAAACATTATTTAGTAATCCCAGTTTAGGGAACCTGGTAAAAAGAAAGAAAACAATTCTCCCTAAATGTTGTCTTTTCCAACTGATGTACCAGTTCATAGTGGGAGTCCACTACTCCATGAGTGATTGGACATACAGCTCCTGTAAATTAATTTGATCATCTTGTTATGGCAGGAAAACCAAACTCTTAGTTTATTAAAGCTGAAGATATTTCTAAATTATGAACTTTTCACTTATAAGTGTCTTTCACAAGGGAGCCATTTGCACAGAATAAAAAAAGAAACTCAATAAAAAAAACAATGCATACAATTAATCAATCAGATTTCTCACGGATACCCTCCAACAAAGCTCTCAATTGACATGGGGAAACTAGCATATCAAATTTAAAGGAGGCCTGAAGGTATTCCATGAGGCCAGGGTATAAAAACTAAAAGCAGTCATCCCTATTTCAGTTGAAGCCTGCTGGGCTTCCAGTTCCTACATGTCCAGATAAATTAATTATTATATCTGCAGTCTAGCAATGAGGTAATATAATTTGTGCATAATTGCTTAAAAAGTAAATGTCACTTTCTTTTTATTAAACGAGATCCAAACAACATAATTGTATACCACACAGTGATAAAACATATGGCTGAATGATTCCAAAGGTTTAAATAAATATCACCATAACCCAAAACAGACAAATGTGGCCTGGACAAGCTTCCATCTACTGCTAAAACATAAACAGGTTTTTATAGAAGAATCCAATCTTTATCTTGACCGTCTTATGTTCATGTTTTGCCTGCATGCTCATTTGGTTATTATCACATAAAAAAAGGTTGAGCAAAACCCCTTCAGCCTGGGTAGGGTTTCCCAACCTTAGGTGCAAGGACCCCTGGTGGTACAGTAACCAAATAAGGTTAAGAAGAACTGGCCAAGGGTTTTTTACATAGAGATGTGAGATGAAAAGTGGAATCACAAAAAAATAAAACAGAAATTGCAGAATTTGGAAAAACATTTTTAACTGAATTTCTCAAAGAAGTTCAAAGATTTTATAGGGTCGTTCATAATGCAATACTTGAACATTGTATTAAACCAAGCTCAGAGTGTTTCGAAAGGTGCAGTGATTTCAATTTCAATTCACATATTCGCTGCTCATGAGCAAAGCCTTCCAAACTTAAGAATGTCTTCATCACAGGGAATTCAATAGCTTATATAATAAACAATGGTTTGACTTGTCACAAATGTTTGACATACGAGTTGTGGGTTGAAAATGTAGCAGATGTGGTTGTAAGTTAGGAATGTGTCATCAATGGCACACTGTTCTCTAGTGCACCACTTGACTAATTCTCTTTCCCAGTATTGGATTAATATCCCACATTATTCACTCTCTTACCCCTTCAAAGGATTATTTTGGCATATTTGACAGATTGGTAGCTTTTAAAAAAATGTCCTTGTCACGGATGTTACCTCAAACCTGAAATACTGAAGAGCAACTTCAGTAGCAAAGTAAATGAGGATACTATTGTTCAGTGAATTAATATATTACCCAAGTACCATTTCTTTCAGTGGCACTGCCAACCAGCCTTGTCACGAACAGCAGCCTCAAAGCAACCCGTAAATGTGTAGGTTTGTACGTTTGATGATTATGCAAATATATTTCTCTGCCTGTATCCTAAATTTCACCCTATAATTCCCTATGCAGTGCTCTAAAGTGAATAGGAGGTAATTTGTTATGCATCGTCTTTAAGATTCAGAGTCCATTTTAATACAATAGGTGTCCTTCTTTTCCACTTTGCTTGAGCAGTATTTGGGCTGCCTGCCATTGATTTGCTGAGTTTACCCACAGCGGAAAATCTGTTGGAACCGTTTGGTAATCAGATTATATTCTCTAATGATAGATGTCTCAACTGTAGAATAGATCAGTCAGGGCTAACTTCCATCTCCTCTTGGTTAGGACAATTCTACATACAGTTCTAAATATTAAATCCATTATTATTTTCAGTCAGGAGTATTTGCAGATTTATGAAGCCATTGATTATCCACGCAGTGTTGACAGTGTGTTTTGAACAAGATTGATTTTTCCTATAAAACCAGACAATAAATCAAGATGTTACAGGATATCAGATCAAACTGTTTTCGGTTTAGTCCACTGCCTTTGACCGGACGTCTTTGCTTACTTCAACTATGGGCTTATTTTTTTTTCAAGATTTATTTTTTTGTGGTATTTTTTATTATAATTTTTTACTGACAGGAAAGGAGAAAGCAGAAGCCTAGGAGACGGGTAGGGTGAGACGGGTAGGGTGAGACGGGTAGGGGGAGACGGGTAGGGGGAGACGGGTAGGGGGAGACGGGTTGGGGGAGACGGGTTGGGGGAGACGGGTTGGGGGAGACGGGTAGGGTAGTGCGTCTGTCCAGTAGTGAACTAGCTCCGTCTGTCCAGTAGTGCTACCGTGCGACAGTATGTTGTGTTGGTGTCACACTCCACATCGAAGACATGTAATAGGGCGCCATTTGGGATGCATACAGTGTTGTTTCTCCATGTCCTCACAGCCTGCCCCTCAGAAGAGGTTACATTTCACATTGACGTGCCTGGTTTCTTCTCTCTTGTTGACCAAACACACAGAAAGATATTAGATTCCTCTACATTCTTCCAGTCTTGTCTGTGTGTAACTTCATGTTGCCTCGCACCTTCCGCACATTATCTTGGCCAGGTCGCGATTGCAAATAAGAACTTGTTCTCAATAGATTCACCTGGTTAAATAAAGGTGAAATAAAAATAAAAAATTGTTGGGATGTCTGTTTTAAGGAATGTCTGTCTGGTAAAAACTGGGAGCATAGTAAGGAATATTTGCATTCATTTCAAAGAGTTTTCATAACGGAAAGCCTCCGGTGTTGTCTATAATAGAATTGTCAGGGGGACGTATAGGGATATTCCAATTGAAGCTGATATTGTCCTGTTGTCAGACAATACTTTATTTTTGTCTCTGAAAAGTATGCACGCCTTTCCGAGCCAGGAAGACCCATGGGGCTGGAAGTGCCGTATCTGTACCGGGATGCAGCCTCATATCCATGTAAAATCCCCTGGTCTGGATGCTCCACTGAATGAAAGGTGATCAGGTAACATCACCACTTAAAAACAAGAATCCTTTTTTTCCCCCCAGACATCACAACAGAAAATAACCAGGCTTTCCTTACCCATAATGCCCTAGGCCTTTCAGGGTGTTGTGGTTTGCAAATGCGTTTGTGAGAACAGGCTGATGTTTTTTAGTGTAATCAAAATTTGTAATTTATTTTATTGTCATGAAGTGCATAAATATCATATAATTCAAAATCTCAACTTTATAAGCTTAATGTCAAATGTTGGCTGAAAATGTATCCGGACTATCCTGCCCTGGGCTTTTCCAGGTGCTGCAACACAAGCCTGTTAAGCTCAGATCAGAGTTTAATAGCTTGTCACTGATTTTAACACAGTTCGCTCTGGTAAACTACTACAGTGCAGGGAGAGAGCAGCTGACCGTGTTTATACAGGAATTAAAAGAGGAAGAGGGAATGAGCGTGAACAGTTGAATAGATGTCGTACACTGGGACGTGACTAATGGACCTACAATCCATGCTTACTCTCTGAGTCTGTTGTGTTGCTCAGAAGTGTGAGAAGCTTCTTCTGTGGATTAAGCAAAAGCAGAAGTCTTCTAACATGTAATGGATCTAACAATAATAACTCGAGCCAAATGTGTAATTTTTGTTAGATCAAAATACAGACCGTGTGTCTTCAATGACACAAGCTTTACTGTATGGTTCACATTTTATCAACACTTGATTAGAAGCTATCAAGAACGCTGGTGCCCTTTAATGTGCACAAGGCTGCAATTACAGAGTTTTCAAAATAATTTTTGATCAGCATTTTTTGCCAGCCGATTATGGCCGATACTTGTTTTGGAGGAAACGCGTCCTCTAGTGTTACAATTGGATAGAAAAACTATGAGGAAACTAGATGCAGCAGGACCATCCGTCGTGAGCTACACCACCTGTCACACACTGCAGCATCTAAAGTCGTTTTGTCTGCAAAGAAGCCAGGGTAAGTTTCTTGTAGCTAGCATGAAACTGATCTTTCAGGGGTGAAGTTCAATTAGTCGCATAATCAGTAGTTAGCTCCATATGGTTGATTTTAGGCTAGAATAGAGAGTAGATTATTAGTATACTTTTTTTTTTTCAAACTCTACATTTATCCGTTCTGACCTCCCTCAGATAAGGACGTATTCTGGGAAACGCAACTCATTTGAAATGAATACTGCTGCATGAGTGTTAACCAGTTTATTGCTATATTGCATTAAATTATAAATCCCCCCCTTATTTATCATGTAGCATCAAATCAGGCTACAGTACATCAACATTGGTTACTAGCACCAAACGAGTGCTAATATTGATTAACCTCCATATTTCAATAAAAGGCATTCATGTTAGCTGGCAATATATTGTAAGTTGCTAGTGTTCACAAACATGGTTTTCAAAGTATTTCTGACATTAAGTATAACAGCAAAGAAATGTATTTTACACATTCACGTGACAGTGGCAAAAAGAGAGACTAACAATATTTTCCGATGCCTTGAGCTAGATAATATATCTGAAGGTACAATATGTAGTTTTCCAAAACAATAAAAAAGATGTACTTTGCATTAAAAAAGCAAACATCACTATACCTATATTATATACATTTCTTAGTTGTGTACTTACATTATCCTAAATGTTTCTACCAACTTTCAAATCCAGAGAAATTTGTAATATAATTCGAAGACACGGGACGTTTGATTTTGTCTTGCGTCAATGGCGTCATATAATCTTTGACTGCGCTAGTTGCTCTAAGTTCCAGGGAAATGCCAAACATAACGTGAATAACGTTATAATATTTTTAAAATACATTACTTTGTCAGTCAACATTTTTTCTGCCAGAGACGCTAGATTGGAAGGTTGTCATTGACGACGATAACAAAACCCATTATCCCACGCTACTTCCCGGTGTCATCCAAGTACATCTTTTGCTATTGTTTTGATTGAGAGACACCTAGCGGCCCAAAACTACATATTGTACATTTAAGTGAGACCAAATGTAATGTTTCTCAGTTACTCACTTTGCTATATTTCTAGTAATTATCGTATTTGTATATTGATTAGAGGTTATTGCAGCTGAATAGTCTGAATCAAACTGTGAATTACAGAAATCCTCCCAGAGAGACTCTGTTACGGTACATATTGTCTTCTAATGACTAAACAAAGTAGAAGTAATGTGGTATTCTGTTGTGGGAATACAGTAATTATTTGACAAATAATTTATGATTTAAAATGTTAATTACAGCAATTTCTAGGCAACTCAGTAGAAATTCATTCTCTAACATCAAATACATTGCATTTCTGTGCATATACAGTGCAATAAGAAATGGTGTAGGCACACCTGGTTAAGGTGAGAACAGGTGCATAAAGAGCCTGATGTAGGTCTTTGACCTATGCTATAATACACATGTGCATGTACAGTAACAAAATAATCTAAGCCAGTTGGTGATTACTAACCTGCATTTTCTTTAGAATAACGTATGCCGACGTTATAATCAGACAAAACCAGATATGTATCAGGTGTGTCTGGTAATTACGTCAGATATTTTTGCATTTAAGTCCCTTTGTCAGCACCAAAACGGATTTGGTTAATAATTGGTCAACTATCAAAATGCACAGACTAAATGTTTTTTGGCAATACCCAAGGGTTTGTTTTAGAAAACAGATTTGGTTGGCAAAGTTATTTAAAATACAAATTCTACTATGCCCATTATTAAAATATGATATACTACATGAATAAATATGACGGTAAAAAAATGTCAATCAACCAATTAATCATAATCTGCTTTTTTGATCTCCCAATAATCGGTAATCATTATCAGCCTTGAAAAATCATAATTGGTCGACCTCTAATCTAAATGCCAGGGCCCTCATTTATCGACCCTCCGTACGCACAAATCTGTATGGAAACCATGCGTGCGATCATCTCTATGCAGTGTGGGTTTTATCAGTATGAACGGTTGCTTGAGAATGTTCAATAAGATAATAGTGAAATAAGTGAAAATGTTGACAAGTAATGTGGAAAATACATTTCATGAATGTTTTACTAGGAAAAAAAATGATGTTCAATATAATTGTTTTTCAGGTATGAATTCACTAAAAAGTGTAGACAGCTCCTCTAGATGAGGTAACATTTAACTTGAGGAACACTTTCCTCCAACTCAATAGACAGAATCAATGCTGATAGTCGACCCACAGCAGATCATCAGATCTTAGATGAACGGCCCTGTAGCAGGCTGCCACATTAGTCCCCTCTTCTCAGTAATCAAAAACCTGGCTGTGAAATTTGACACTGCTCTTTCTTTAAATGCACACATTAGTCACATCTGTACAAACTTGATACTTGTTTTACCTGAAGAACATCTCTCATCTGAAGAACATCTCTCATCGAACACCTACTAAGCAGAAAAGCTTATCCGTGCATTTGTTTTCTTCAAAATGGTTTATGTGAATGGATGGGGCAATTGTGGGCCATATAAAAGCAATTGTGGGCCATATAAAACGACGAGCCTTCTGACACAATATTTGCCTCCTCACATCAACCCCATCCTCGCTGACCCCAAGATTTCTTCGGTCTACAAAATCCTTGCGTGGCATTTGATATGCCTACCTGTCAGATCTACTCTCTGCTGTGAGCCTCTACACACTGAAGCACAAGCCATGCCAAAATGCTTCATGCTCCAGTGACTGGGTTTCCAACAATGGGGAACCGTGGCTTTTCCTCCCACGTACCACGTTCTTCCTCCTATCTCAGGGCTGTTCAGACTGCTGGGCATGCATTTATGATATGCCTCGGGGCTTTTGAAGCAGGCATAAGACACATCACAGGGATTTTAAAGCAGCATTAAGACACATCTCAGTAATTTTAAAGAAGCATTTATAATGTGTTCCATTTGTACTCGGAGGTCGGAAATTCCGAGTTCCTGGTCGGAATTTCAACTGGAACGCCCACCCACGTGGGAATTCCTAGTCGCGAAGTCTGAGAAATTTCACTACAAGTTCATTTTCCAAGATGGCAGCACCCTGTATCAACATTAAGTGAAAGTTGTTCTTACTGTTAATTTTTAGGAAATGTTTTTATTTGTTTTTTACGAAAATTGACGCACACACAGTACTGTCCAACAGCTGACTCTGGACATGTTGCCACGGCGTTAGAAGGTGTGGAAAATACACCAAAGTTTTTATCACCTGGTTTTGCTAAAAATGGCTCACATGGCTAGTTGTTCTGTAGTTGTTTATATTCCGAAAGGGCAAGAACAACGAAGGCTTTCGTGGGGGCGTCCATCTTGTTTTCCCACTTCGGCAACTGGAATGCGATCAACTTGTTTTAACTCTGGTGTGACGTCATCCCCAGTTCCAACTTCCCACTTCCGAGCCAAATGGAATGCAGCATGAGACACATCTCAGGGATTTTAAAGAAGCATTTAGACACATCTCAGGGATTTAAAGAAGCATTAAGACACATCTCAGGGATTTAAAGAAGCATTAAGACACATCTCAGGAATTTAAAGAAGAATTAAGACACATCTCAGGGATTTAAAGAAGCATTAAGACACATC
>JACXGM010002382.1:19537-47501 GCA_016801145.1 Umbra pygmaea
AGACACATCTCAGGGATTTAAAGAAGCATTAAGACACATCTCAGGGATTTAAAGAAGCATTAAGACACATCTCAGGGATTTTAAAGAAGAATTAAGACACATCTCAGGGATTTTAAACAAGGAGTAAGACATGAGCTGTCCTGTTGGGTAATCCTTATTAACGGATTATTCATACTTCTCTAAAGTCCTATAGCCCCTGATTACCATGTGGATGTAATAGACTTCAGCCATCTTCACCCATTACTGAGTCATTAACTGTGTCCTGAATGGGACCCTATTCATTACAAAGTTCACTACTTTGTTCTGAGCCTTTCGGGGCCTAGTTCAAATGTGCCTATTTTTTTAAAGGATGCGTCTATCACAGTATGGAGGGTGTACTACAAACTTCCCACTGTGTAGCACGGCGTACTGGGCTAGCTCGGAGGAAAGCAATATATGCTCCTTTTCGACTGCAGGGCCAGCCAGTGTCCAGCATGGCCAGCCAGCGTCCAGCATGGCGCCGTGTTGTCACGGGTTGACAGGGTTGTGTTCCCATGGCTGAGTTTTGTGAATGGGTCTGGCTTAGTTCACGAGAAAAAGGGCTGGTGATGTTTTTAGGGCAGTGAATACGGGGTGTAGAATTGCACTGGTGAGAAGGCTACTTCCTCTTTCAGAAATGTGCTTATAGAGGGAAATAAACCTATTTCTTGATATTTAAAAAATATCAACAAAGCCATTTCTATAAGATTAACATTCCCTACATGTAGTGTTTATGTTACACACAAAAGCAATGCCTAAAATTCACGATAGTTATCAAAGTCGGACCTATGATTGCCACAATTCCTGTTGAAATAAAATGATTACAGTCAGTGTACACATTACTATTTTTATGTAATGATGGTATAAGTGCATAAAAGGGATTTTTATTCATTTCGAATCTTCAAGGAAATGTGTCAATTCTGTGTCAGTTCAAGTAAAGAAACCAACTAACATTATCTGTTGAATCTCTGTTTGTAACCACACCCACCAGCCCGCTTCAGTCCAGGACAGTACTATACATTTTTTCTCTGAGCTGGCCAGGTACGGCGCGCAATCAAACAGGAAGTTTGTACATGTGTACACTCTCCATACCTTTGGGCTGGCCCTGCAGTGGAAAATGGGCATTATAGTACTCCTCCGGGACGAAGCGGGCTGGTGGGTGGGGCTTCACACTAAGAAATTCAACAGCCAATATTCATTGGTTTCTTTACTTGAATTGACGCATTTCCTTGAGGATTCAAAATAAAAACACTTGTATGCACTTATACCATCATTACATAAAAATACTAATGGGTGTAATGATTTTAATAATTTATTTCTTATTTTCCCACTTCAACAGATTTTAGCCACTGTTCCTCTCTCGCTCCCCGTCTCTCGCTCCCCTTCTAAAACATGTTACACATACCAGTAACTATAGTAACTCGGGTCAAACATGTTACACATACCAGTAACTATAGTAACTCGGGTCAAACATGTTACACACACCAGTAACTATAGTAACTCGGGTCAAACATGTTACACATACCAGTAACTATAGTAACTTGGGTCGAACATGTTACACATACCAGTAACTATAATAACTTGGGTCAAACATGTTACACATACCAGTAACTATAGTAACTTGGGTCAAACATGTTACACATACCAGTAACTATAGTAACTTGGGTCAAACATGTTACATATACCAGTTAGCTGATGGCAGCAGTGGTTTGAAAGACAAGGAATTCAGGTACTTCTATTTTCCACCCAGCTAACATTTGTAAACAATCCAGGTGTAGGTGTGTGTGTGGGTGGGTGTGGGTGGGTGTGGGTGGGTGTGGGTGTGTGTGGGGGTGTGTGGGTGTATGTTAAGTACTTGTCGTACCAAATTAATCCTAAAAAAATTAATCTGTGGAAAATGTCTCCTCATATGTCTACCAAACATGGAAAAATGACTTTGCTTTCTAGCATTAAGTATCTTAGGGTTAGGCCCATGGACTGTATTGATTGTTTCTCAATCCAGGCTACTAGGACCCATTGGGGTACAGGGCCTATTTTCAGGAGACTCACTCCATCCTTGATTGCTCTGTATATTACTAGACAGAAGGCTACCAGGGAGAGGGATAGTGGTGGAGGCCCATCCTCCAAACCTTGCATTTTGCAGGCCCTCTTCTATTGTGAACTTTTTGTCCCTGACTGGCTAACAGCCCCTCCTTCTGAGATGCAAGACACATCTCAGGGAACGACAAGCTGCATTTTCAGGGTCATTTGCACCCAAAGACTGTTTGTCTTTGGGGAGGAGCTTTTTTGTCTCACTTTGGTAACTGACATCATAAAAGCTGAGGGCGGCTGAGAAGAAAACCCTCTGAGCCCTGAGTTAATTGCACCTCTAGTTGCCCTCTTTTTATCAGTCGCTCAATCCCTCTTTCTTGCTCTATCTCTCATTTTCACTCTCTTTCTCCATCTTCTGTTCTAATTTCCTCTAATGATGTTAATTCTATTTTTTTTTTCGTACATCCCTTCCAAAAACTCAAACATATAAAGTTTATTTCTGTCAAATAACATTGATAATGTAAGGGCTCATATGATTTTAAGCAGGAATTTGAGGCCACATCCTAAATATCTTACAGTAACTGAGGTAATCTTTGAATAATCAAAGATGATTATTTTACATTTTATTTTGTCTGCGTTCATTGGGCTGTGTCAACGTGTATTGCTACATGATTCTAATGGGAAGTGGCAAAGTTTTGAAATCAAAAAGCAGAGGAACTGAACTTTAAAGTTCTGGAGGAATTTTCATATTTTGCATGTTTAGTGAAGGCCTGTGGTGTATGTGGCTTTAGCAAGGCTGCACTACAGCCATGTCTCCATTAGCTGCTCTCTGCAGCCAGATACCTAACCGCCAAGTTTTAGCTTCTCACACCAAAGCACAACCAGAATGAATTTCTTTTGCTGAGGTTTGGAAAGGTTCTCTCTGCTGTTATTTTCCACTAGATGGACACATTATTTAGCTTTTCCATTCCTGAGTTGTGCTCAGTCATGCTTTAGATTCACTTGAAACCTGTGGGCCATCGTTTGAGTCATTACTTTCCAGGATGCTTGGGTTTTCAGGTTCAGACCAGGGTTTCTACTATTGGTCCATTACTCCATGTCTCAGCTCTAATTCTCCCCACAACAACTACAAGTTCTGTCGGTGAAATGAGCCTGGCTCCATATGTTGGCACAGTGAAGAGGCATTGTGGCCATCAGTGATAACCTGAAGGATAAAAAAATTGAGAACTGCACGTTGACAAACATTGGTAGAAAAGAAAATTCTGATGAATCCTGATACATTTGTTTGTGTTTTTCAGAGACGTTACAATATGTACTAGAGGTTGACAGATTAATCGGCCAATTTAATTAGGGCTGATTATTAGTATTTTAAATAATTGTTAATCAGTGCTTTTGTACACCAATTATGGCTGATACTTTTTTCAAAGATGCACATCCACTAATTAGATAGAGAAACCACAAGGAGACTGCGTGACAGACTGTCGCACACTGCAGCGTCTGAAAGACCTCGTCTGCAGAGGAGACAGGGTAAGATCCTAGCTATTATGAAATAAAAAAAAAAATCAAGGTTACACACGTTGTTACACGTGGTTTATATTAGGCTACGAGGGATTAACAGAAGTCCATTCAGAAACAGCACAAGCATTGCTCAAATTTCTTGAATATTTAGCTACAATACGTTACTCTGGATTGCAGTACAGACATGCGCAACATAGTTTGCAGAATTAGACCAAAAGCAGGGTCTGTCTGCAACATGAAATAGGTGTGTGTGTGTGTTGTGTGCCCGTGAGTTTGCATTATGTTCTCAAACACTGTGTAAGCTAGTATCGTTAGCCGTTGCGTACTTTTCAAACACTGGGTACAACGAGCTGCGCAAGAGAATATTTTTTTGAGTTAGACTTAATCTCGTTACTGAATTATTTAAGTTACATGCATAATGCTGTTTGAATATTGGTTCGATTTTAAATTGGAACTGCTAGAAGAAAATAGTCAGATTCAAGCTCTCGTGCTAAATTCTTCGACACAGAAAAATTGAGTTACTCCGTTACTACAGTAACCTTAAAGCGACAACTTTTTTTGTTTAAAGACTTGAGTCACAAAAATTAAGATGTTGTGTAAAATTATTAATCTGAGACAATTTATTTTATTTATGCATTGTATGAAGTAGTTACACCATAAGTGTTTATTGTTCATTAAATATTTGTACTTAAAAAGAAAATCCTAACATTTCGCAGATTTTTATTCTGTATTAGCTTTTTTGGTCTCCTAATAATCGGTATCGTTATCAGTCTTGAAAAATCATATTGGTCAAACTCTAACATGTACATACACATTTATACCCAAAAGATGGCAGTAAATTTCGCTATTGTTTTACCAGCCAATTTCATGAAGTACTTATTTACAGCAACTATCACAGTGGAATGTTCTGGGGGGATGCAAATAGTGTTAAGTGTCCTTCTCATGGACAACTAGGGACACCTGTTAGATGCCCCAATCACGATGGCACCTTTTTCGCCCCAATACCAGTCACTTCGCCTTAGGAGAATTGTGATACAAAGTTATTTATAGACTTAGTGTCCTAACTCTGTGAAGACCCGTAACACTGTGTTGTTATGAGACCAATTGGCAGCCTCTTAATAGCGTAAAACGTTCCGGGTATGATCCAATGAATCACCTACATTCTATGGTCATGTTGAGTTCTGGATTCTCTCACTCATGATCGTCCCATACAAGCCTTCAATTGTGTGGAGTTCCGACAGCGTTCATTAGAAGGGTTTAAGTAAGAAAATGTTTAACTGACCTCTGAGCACTTGTGGTTAAAGTAGGAAGTGCACTAGTGACCTGACGGCTGACCAGATGTTGCCGAGAATCCCCTTTAGCCTGTGCAACTAAACAGTCTTTGCATCCAACCCACAACTCTCCCTGTTCTGTTGTGCACACTACATCTGCCCTGAGGCTTTGTCAATGTGACAATATAGTGCTGTGTCTGTGTGTGTGTGTGTGTGTGTGTCTGTGTGTGTGTGTGTCTGTGTGTGTGTGTGTCTGTGTGTGTGTGTGTGTGTGTGTGTGTGTCTGTGTGTGTCTGTGTGTCTGTGTGTCTGTGTCTGTGTGTCTGTGTCTGTGTGTCTGTGTGTCTGTGTCTGTGTGACTGTCTGTGTGACTGTGTGTCTGTGTCTGTGTGACTGTCTGTGTGACTGTCTGTGTGACTGTCTGTGTCTGTCTGTGTCTGTCTGTCTGTCTGTGTCTGTCTGTCTGTGTCTGTCTGTGTCTGTCTGTCTGTGTCTGTCTGTCTGTGTCTGTCTGTCTGTGTCTGTGTCTGTGTGCGTGACAATTTCCATGGTTTTCATTTATAAATAATTGGGTGTTATGAACAGCAATTTCATTTTGATCAAATAACTGAAGGACACAGTAATATTTCTGTAGTGAAATGAGGTTAATTGGATAAACAGGAAATGTGCATTATGCATCAAAACAAAATTAGGTGCATAAATGGGGGCACCGTTGTCATTTTGTTGATTTGATTACCTGTAACTACCTATAGCATATATTAATTGGAACACACAATTGGTTTATTGAGCTCATTAAGCCTTGAACTTCATAGACAGGTGCATCCAATCATGAGAAAAGGTATCTAAGGTGGCCAATTGCAAGTTGTTGTTCTCTTTGACTCTCCTCATAAGAGTGGCAACACGGGGGCCTCAAAACAACTCTCAAATGACCTGATAATTAAGATTGTTCAACATTATGGTTTAGGGAAAGGCTACAAAAAGCTATTACAGAGATTTAAGCTGTCAGTGTCCACTTTGAGGAACATAGTGAGGAAATGGAAGACTACAGGCACAGTGGACTGATGAAACAAAGATTTATTTGGTTATAACAAGGTGGTTATGCATGATTGTAAAATAACACAGCATTCCAAGACATACTTGCTACCCACAATCAAATCTGGTGGAGGTTTCATCTTGCTGTGGGGCTGTGTGGCCAGCAGCGGTGTTGCACAAGATCCTGGGCCCTATGCATAGGCAGTCCTGATGGGCCCCCATGCTCCTCAACCCCAATATATTCCAGACTTTACAAGGGCCCTCTCCCCTTCGGGCCCTGGTAATCAGTACTGGTTTTACCCCCAGTCCGACGCCCCTGGTGGCCAGTGCCGGTACTAAGAATCTTGTTAAAGTTGAGGGTCGCATGGATTTCACTCAATATCAGCAGATACTTGAGAATAATGTAGAGGAATCAGTCACAAAGTTGAAGTTACACAGGGGCTGGATATTTCAACAAGACCAATGACTCAAATCACTGGTACAAATTTACTCTGGCATTTATGCAGAGGAACAAGTACAATGTTCTGGAATGTCCATCCCAGTTCCCAGACCTGAATATCATTGAAAATCTGTGGGGTGATATGAAGCGGGCTGTCCATGCTCGGCAACCATCAAAGCTAACTGAACTAGAGATGTTTTGCAAGGAGGAATGTTCCAAAATACCTTCATCCAGAATCCAGACACTCATTACAGGCTATAGGAAGCATTTAGAAGCTGTAATTTCTGCTAAAGTATGCTCAACTAAATATTGATGTGATATTTCTCTTGGGGTGCCCAAATTTACTACTGAAATATTACTGTGTCCTTCAGTTATTTGATAGATTAAAATGAAATTGCTGATCCAAACGCCCAATTATTTATAAATGAAAATCATAGAAATTGTCAGGGGTGCCTAAACCTTTGCATACAACTGTGTGTGTGTATATGTATGTATATATATATATATATATATATTTAATCTCAAAGTGGCATTTTCCTTCTGAACTATGTATATGGGCAAATGATTCTCTACACTATACAGTCCTTTGTAACAAAAAAGCATGACATAAATTAATAAATTATACTAAATACGACCGGGATGCAAACACTGTGGAAGCACTACTCGTCATGTCCTCGTTAAAATTCTTGTTCAAACGGCAAAATATGCACTGCATGATGTCAAATAATTGTCCCATCTAAACTGCCTTTTTCAATTTTTTTATATAATGAAATCAATTTTCTACAGCTTTTTGAAGCAGTTCACTGAAAGAGAAGATAGTTTTGTTGTGGAATTCTACACAGTGTACCTTGTAATGTCTTCTTTACAAGTTCAGTTGTGCATATGAGAATTTATGCAGATCATTTGGCCTAAACAAATGTTTTACAACAAGCAGCAGAATTTAAAATGTTCATGGTAGTGACAGGTGAAACATCATAATGCACAAGGAAACATTTTAATGTTAAATTGACGTTAAAATGACCAGTCATTGAAATTAACATTGATTTATGGGTGAACATAACAGCTGTGGGTACAATTATTTTAAGGCCAAACAAAAAAACAATAGCCCGTATGATTTGGATGTGATTTGTCAGATTAGTAACAGAAAGTTTAACACATCTAACAACCATAAGGATCCACGTTCCCCACGCTTATATTCAGATATTCAGTACCAAACTACATACCCAGTGTGGAGGTCATTGCATCACCCAAGTGAGTGCTACACATTGGTGGTGGATGAGGTGGGATTTTCCCCTAACTGTGTAAAGTGCTTTTGGTTTCTTTGAAAATTGCCATCTAAGTTGAATTCATTATTATTATTGTGTCCTTAAGGTACTTAATCATGCTGGAAAAAGGCATTGGTTATCATAACTGTTTGATGGTTGGTACCATTTTTTATTCGTGGCTGTGTTATTAGGCAAAATTGTGAGTGAGCCCACTCCCTTGGCTGAGAAGCAACGCCACACATGAATGGTCTCAGGATGCTTTACTGTTTGCATGACACAGGACTGATGGTAGCGTCCGGAGATGACGAGGTGTTTTCCTGGATGGCCCAAACAATCGGAATGGGGATTCATCAGAGAATTGTATTTCTCAAAAGTCCAATCCCTGTACTTTTAGCAGAATATCAGTCTGTCCCTGATGTTTTTCGTGGAGAGAAGTGATTTCTTTGCTGCCCTTCTTGACACCAGGCCTTCCTCCAAAAGGCTTTCCCTCACTGTGCATGCAGATGCACTCACACCTGCCTGCTGCCATTTTTGAGCAAGATCTGCACTGGTGGTGCCCCGAACACGCAGCTGAATCAACTTTAGGAGACAGTCCTGGACTCCTGGCACTTGCTGGACTTTCTTGGGTGCCCTGACACCTTCTTTACAACAATTGAACCTCTCCTTGAAGTTCTTGAAGTTTGCTTCACAAATGTGGTTGATTTAGGTGCAATCTTACTAGCAGCAATATCCTTGCCTGTGAAGCCCTTTTTGTGCAAAGCAATGATGACTGCATGTGTTTCATTGCAGGTAACCATGGTCGACAGAGGAAGAACAATGATTTTAAACATCACCCTCTTTTTAAAGCTTTCAGTCTGTTATTAATCAATCAGCATGACAGAGTGATCTCCAGCCTTATCCTCGTCAACACAATCACTGACATGATGGCTGCTGGTCCTTTTGTGGCAGGGCTGAAATGTAGTGGAAATGTTTTTTTGGGGGATTCAGTTCATTTTCAAGGCAAAGAGGGACTTTGTAATTCATTGCAATTCATCTGATCACTCTTCATGACATTCTGGATTATATGCAAATTGCCATCATCCACATTTGAGGCAGCAGACTTTGTGAAATTCGTATATTCTCAAAACCTTTGACCACGACTGCATAGGCCATAATGGGCAAGCAAAAATGCAGAATAATTATTATTTTGAAAACTCATAATCGGCCTAATTAATTGGCCAATCCGATCAATCGTTCAACCTCTAATTTTCAGTAATTTCTTTCAGTAATAGCTTTTGTATATTTAAGTTAATGTTACATTATGGTTGTTTACGAAGCCTAAAAAGAAAATACATTTAATTTTAAATATCAGTTTCTTCATAAGAAGCAAGCCTATGTTTATTATTTGATTATTATAAGGTGTACACAATCATAGTGGTATAAAATAAACAAAAAATACAATTTAATCAGTGTTCTAAGATTAGCCCTGGGTGGTTCTGAAGGTTGTAGGACTCTAACAACTCCTGTCTTTCAAATGAACTGTCTGAATATTCTTGTGAATTGTGTTTGGAAAGCATGTGGGTTTGTGTGTGTTCCAATATTTTATTTTTTTTCCCCCAGAGGTTTCTGTCTCAGAGGCAGTAAAGTGGTTCAGAAGAGCAGAGATAGCAAACATTTACGACATGTATTGTTGGCCACTTTATAACGACTCTGCTCCAGGATCAGTGAGTAGGCTCTATAGATAAGGTTCAAGCTGGGCTCTGCCTCTTGCGTTGTGTTTTACACATGCTGTCTTGAAGATTAACATTATTTCCCTGAGTCAACAACCAGTCCCAAGATTGATGTGTGTTTTGGTTCTGCCTGTATTTCTTACCCTCACGCTCATGTTTGCTCAATGGACGTCTGAATTGAGTGGTTACATTATTTGGTTTCTGTTATGAGAGGCCTGTGAAGGAGCCTTGTGTCTGCTTGCCAACCCAAATGACACTCTACTCCTTAAAGTAGTGCACTTCTTCTGACCCGGGCCCTTAGGGAATCACTTTGGGCTCTGGTTAAAAGTAATGCACCACAAATAGTGAGTAGGGTACAGTTTGGAGCCTACATCTTTGAACACTAGAGCTCTGTGGCGCTAACACCTATCTGCCCCCCTCACTCCCCTCCAGGGTTGCGCTGAAGTGCCTTGCTGCCAGGGGCCTGGGGGGGCCTGTGGGGGCCTGGGGCCACTGTCCTGCGCTTGTGATTGTAGCCACGGACGGGCCATCGCCTTTCGCTGGTCTTCTGGGCCTTGCGGCTCCCAGCTTGAGGCTGATTCTCCCTGACAGGCCAAATATTTGGCTGTGGCCGTGCACCGAGGCTAACGGGCTCCCGCAAGAATGTTATTGCAAAGTGAAGTGAACACACATGGAGTGGTGGTGGAGGGACCCAGGTCCCAAAAGGCAGCCTATGCCCCATGTAGTGCACTAATCTTCCATGAGTGTGATGGGGATAGAAGGCCATTTGGGATGCTCACACGCCCCGGGCCTCCTGGGAATCGTGGAACCGACGGCGGAGGACATGGTGGAGGTTTAGCTGTGTAAATGGCTCCTGGAGAAACAAGGATCACACTGGCTTGGATAAAAGTCTGACCTGGATCGGTGACTAGGCTGCTCTTGATCTGTCCATCAAGGACGCAGTCACAAACAGACAGGCATGCATGCAGCTTGTGTCACGATACCAAGCCTTCATTGAACACTGAAACGGTTTGCTTTTTCTTCCTATAATACACCCCCACCCCAAAACATACAAATTATTGTCTGTTGCTGCTCATAGTCAGGCTGGTATCTCATCTCACACCTTTAATCTTAGACTATTGTCCAGCTTCTCCGTTCTATTGTCATGGGTGCTGGAGGATGCTAACCTGATTGGTATTACAGCTGAGACGATAGACTGACACTCTGAATGAACTAAGTTGTCTATATAAATATTCTGCATCAGATGTTGGCATAGATCCTTCGAGTTTCTTGTATATTTGTATTCATCTGTTCATTGAGAGGTATCTTGTTCTCCAGTGAAATTTGATATAGGACCCAGATATGTTATTAAGTTATCACGTAGGTAATCTGTCATACCCCCGTAATTCCATGAGTTGTCATGTAGAAAATGTGGTTGATCACACCCATATTATTTCGCCCTTTTATCCTGGTCCGGATTGGAAAATTAATAAAAAACCTTCAAAGGCATGCTTGAGTCAGACTTGAGTAATCTGTAATGACGAGTTAGTCCCTGCTAGTAATCTGTAATGACTAGTTAGTGCCTGCTCTGTCTACTCATTAGCCCTCAGTGGAATGTAGGGGTCAAATCTCAAGACCTGGCCCGCTGCTGGTGTCTGTACTGGAGTCTGTGCAGGATCAAAGGGGGGTATAACAGAGGTATAACGGAGATAAATACCTTTATTACAAACCAGGCTTCAGTGTATCGACATGGTACAGGTCCAGTACTATTCAAACTCATTTCAATTATTAAACCTGGTTTAGCTGCTCTGTTTTACTGGACATAGAAGTACCATGGTTAACGAATAGTAAACACCTGCCCATCAGCTAGGCACGATACAGCAAGGGATAGTATTTAAACTCGGTGATGTGTGGTATACCCGCTAATCAATTATTCCACTCATCTCTGGAATCCTTCACTTTGGGACGGCCGTTGCTGTGGAGACTAGATAAATAGAGGTGTTGCATGATACAAATTAACTGACGATTGGATGATATTGACTAATCAGATTATCAAAGCCAATGACACATTTTGAAAATGACAGTTAGCCCACGTGTTTCTGTAACCAATCAAACATTGGGGGAGCGAGTCGTAACCAAATTCTATTGCGGATAAATGTTTGTGGTTGCGTGGCATTTTGCCAGAAAAATGTGGTTGGTTAGCCATGCAAGAACTGACAGAGTGGTGACAGGCGTTGTTGTTCAGGGTGAAAAGGAAAGTGGTGAACGTTCAGGCGCTCAAGCTTTCGTGAGGGATTTATTTGGGAATGTTGTGGAGGGGAGGGGTGTACAGAGCAGTTCAGAACTAGAATGTTCCATCTCACTTGGTGGTTAACATTGAGTTGTGAAGGGAAACTACTCTAGAAACAATATTTTTATTTGAAATATTACTCACTGGTAGCTCAAGATTGGTAGCTCAATTTAACTGATACTGTAAATTGCTATAATTTGTATATTTTTTGTATTGTCTACAGCGTTTTAACATCCACAAATGTGTGAGACATTGACACTGGAAAAGGAAATGTAAAGTCTCTTTCAAATTTCTGGAAAAATCTTAATGGGAGGGCGGGCCAGCTACGTTATGGTGGTCACAGTTCAATCCTAACCCTGGGCTTTCTGACTTTGGACGGAGCCCCAGCAAAAGGCAGCGCAAGTTGGCACATTGCTTCAGTGACTTCTTGTTTGCAGTTTTGGCACCAATCACGGAAGTAAAGTTAGTGTCAATCATCCCATGCATGATATGACTAAAGGTTTCTGTTTTTGGATGTGTAGTGTGAAAAGAATCAATTGAAGAGCTATTATTTTTATTTGTTTATTTGTTGGGGGAATCATTAGATACCCCCAACAAATAAATAACAACCGCTATTTACTAGAGGTTAAAAAATAAACAACAAAAAATAGAAATACATGAACAAAATTTTATTTTCAAAACAATGATACCATTAATGTCATTCCCTATAGCCACAGTGAAAGATGGTGATAAGAAATTTATGAAACGAGTTGAATCAAATAATGAATGTTAGCTCATTTGTTTGCTGTTGGTCTCCATATTGGCAACTAGAAAAGGGAGATCATTAGCCATTTGCTGATTCTATATGAATGCAAAATACCAGCTGATCTATCGGTGTATCTCTACGATTTACTCTCATTAAAAGCATACGTCTTTGACAACCTACTACTCCCTTAAATGCTAACATTCTATTCTTCAGAACGTAAGAAAGGTCCTGTTGTGGGAACGTCCAGAATACCTGTTTAGTAGGAGAGCCTGAGTGGATCTAAGCCTACATGCAGTAACCGCTCTACCCCTCTGCTGTGATCCTGATTCTGAATGTGTCCCAAATCTTATTCCATAAATAGTGCACTTATTTCCCCAGGACACAGCACTCAGCGTAGGGAGCAAAGTAGCAGTTGGGATGCGGTTTGAGTTTTCTAGGCCTCACATTCAGTCTGTTTTAAATTATTCTCAGGTTTCTTCCCTTACCATCTTACCAACCTTTAACAACTGAGTTTTATGCTCTGCTGTTAAAGCATCACTTTGAATCCCCTCACTAGCACAACTGCTTTTTACACACCTCCTCAGACTTCTCGGGAAGGAAGCATAGCTGTCATTGAACACTCCAGCTACCGTGAACCTTGTTTGTTGGAAGATTTCTGGCTGCATTTTCTGCAAAGCTCCTGTGAGCTTCAACAGAGGAGACATCAGACCGTCCTTGTGTATTGCCCGTAAAGCCTTGGCGTAACGTTGAGTTACTTTGATAACATCCTTCATGCCTAACATGGTGGAAAGGGGAAAGAAAGTTGGATGTCTTCATTTGTCTTTGGGCTGAGGCCAGGAGACCATCCATCTGGCTGGCGGAATTATTGTCAGCGTTCTAAAAGGCACACCCTGTCTACATAGTGCACTAATCTCCACTTTGGCGAATTTGTAGGGAATAGTGTGCCACTTGGGATGGCTTTAGTGTGAGCAGGCTTGTCAGTGAGGAGCTTCCTAAAAACACTGGAGACTCCAACCATGGACAGATAGGAGCAGTGACTAATGGATTTAGGAATTATAAACCTCCTGTATGTTTATTTAGTGTAAAGAGTAGTGACATTGAGTACTAAAAGTCCAACGGAAAACCTAAAACTAACCATACAGAAGCAAAGTCTTTAATTTTCATTATTACAGCCTCCAATCTCAGTATTAATCTCAGGATGTAATATTTTCTTTTCTTGCTTCTCTGAGTCCTTTGAGGTGCTGTCCTCATGGTCCTGTCTTACCCCAGTAGCCCCTGCTAGATCTGTGCCCATTGTCATGTCTTACCCCAGTAGCCCCTGCTAGACCTGTCCCCATCATCCTGTATTACCCCAGTGGCCCCTGCTAGATCTGTGCCCATTGTCATGTCTTACCCCAGTAGCCCCTGCTAGACCTGTCCCCATCGTCCTGTGTTACCCCAGTGGCCCCTACTCTCCCCACACATACGTTTCCCACAGCTTTCCCCACCCCAAAAAACAACAGGTTTGTTTCTGAACAGTGGAAGTCAGTCAAACAGCCAGTTCTTGTGTTGTGCTGCGCAAATCCGCCACCACAGCCAAGTGGGCATGTACATTTATATGCACACCCATACACCGCAAAACATTTTTTAATGTGTCTACAGTGCTCAGATGACACTCCGGCCGCTGTTGTAGTCAGGTTTAGAAGGAGAGGATCAGCAGATGCTGCCTTCTCTGCTACAAAGGCCCCCCCCCAGACCTGCACTTTCATCAGCCTCGATCAAAGCTGCGTTCTGCATATGAAAAGAGCTTTATGCTGCTCAAACTAGCCTATCGCCCCCCCGCCAGCCTTCCAGCTCCTCGACAAAACCCATCACATCTGTTCTGTCCAGGCCCCGTCTTCAGGGGCTTTTCTCAGCCTGTTACATTATGGGTGTGTGTGTGTTTGTGTGGGGAGAGGGGCGTCTCATATGGGGGGGGGTGTCCCTCATACAAAAATAAAAGATGAGAAAGAAAGGGGGGGGAGAAGAAGGAGAACTGAACGAATTACATTTCTTCCTGTGATCCCTTCTCTGTCGTGGTCACGCCGTGGGTCACTGGATGCATTCTACCACTCACCCCCCCCTCACTCTGTCTTACCACCTCCTTCTCACTCTGTCTCACCCCCTCCTTCTCACTCTCCGCTCGCTGTCTCACATCTCATTTTTCACTCTCTCCGTCCTCTCCCGTGTGTTTGCTCTCAATTGAAGAGCAATTTTCTATTTAAAGGGCTTCATTGGCTTGGGAAACGGTTGTTTGCATTTTCCAAAGCAAGTGGAAAATAATAGTAACAATAGAAGCTATAACGAAAGTAAAAATCTCCTTCCGTTAAATGCTATTGTATAGCAAATGTTGGCAAAATCAACCGTAAGTCCAAACGTTTTCTAAGGATAATAAAATAAATGGTGCTCTTTACAACCACTGCTGTACAGTATTTTGGCACCAAACAACAAAAGTTTGGATTTAAAATTAAACTGCTACGAGCAATTTACAATTAGTGCATACAGTTTAAGATGGATTATGTGAAACAACCACACAACTCGTTGTATTGTAGTCAGTTCATTAGTAATGAATTGTTTATTGGCACAAAATGTGTGACAGAAAACATTACATTTTTCCTTTCAATCCATGCGACCGACGTAGAAATAAATGACCGTCCTACAAATGTCTGGGAGACTTTCAGCACATCTGGGTCTCTAGCGTGTAGCATGGTGTGCCCTGTAAGTGACCTGTCACTGTCTACTATCAATTTTAGGCTTTGTGTTTTGCTTTTGAAATCAAAATTGAAGTAATATTGAGAGGATACACTGCAAACCCCCAGTTTGTTCAAAGTGAAAGGTTTGCTGAAAGAAACCTTAGTCTGCAGAATTCTGGAAAATCTATGTAGACAAATGAGCCAAAGATTAACACGCATCAGAGAGATGCCAAAAGGCGCGTTGAAAGGAATCCACTGCTGTAGTCCAGGGAGACATTCATTGATTTGAATTATATTTTTCCCCCACTAAACTCTGTATAAAATGCAGACAAAACCTGAAGATGTAGGAGCCAGAATACTCCACCGCTCATATACTCTCCATTCTCTCCATTTCTATGTAGGTTATTCAACGAAAACAATGTTTAGTTTGTAATTCTTGTTTCATAGTAGCTAAAGTTCAGCTTCATGGTTGTTTGGGATTGAATTTGATATATCATAAGTTGAAATATGACTCTTCATTCTGCATACTGTGTGTTACTATATACCGGTAGTGTATATACGTCACATGGGTTCGGTGCCCCACCTCTCCAATATACTGGTAGTCTTTACCGTTAAAGTGGATATCTGTGTCAGGTTGTGGTTGATAATAGAATGTTTAATAAGTACTTCTCGTTACGGAAACAGGGTCATCTCATAACAAGGAAATCAAGACGGGTTCTGAAAAAATGCCCCGAGTGGTCATATGGAACTGACTTATATAGCCTTTGCATTGTTGTTCACATACCTTCTAGAAGGTTCTACTCAACTCGTGACTTGTCTCATAAGAGAACACGTGCAGGTCACCTCAACTACGTAGGTTACTATCTCTTAATGTAAAGGCCACTGCTCCTAACCTTGAGTGTCCATACTACTTAGTGCACTCCATTCTGAATAACTCAGTAACCCCTATCTGTCTGATGTCCTGTCAGTAAAATGTCCTGTTCTATTAGTCTGAATGGGATCTCCATGTATTAGACCGATGATGGAATTACAGTCTAACCTACAATAGTTCATATAGTTATAAGCTCTCTAATATATAACAGAGTTATAAGTTATAAGTCCTAAGCCATAAGCTAAAGCTTATTCTGATGTTTAAAGTATACGGCTGTAAGGGCTCTCTCTGTCTCACGTCATTGTTGGCCTTGCTTCCTTCGTCTCCTCTCCTAAAGGAAAGTCTTATCTTGACCCTGAACATTCTCCCTGTCTGTCTATATGTCCTAGGATGTTCCTAAAGGCCTCAACTAATAGCCATATAACTCTCTCATCTAGTAATACCATTCTAACCTGTTCAAACTGTATTTAAACATGATTATATAGAATATAATTCTCAACAATGTCAATGTCTTTATGTTCCCCATATTCAGGTGGTCTTCGCCTTGAATCAGACCCTTCTACAACAGGAGAGTCTGAGATCAGGGAGCCTGCAGGTTCCCTACACGACAGAGGACCTTATCAAGCACTACAACTGTGGAGACTTGAACTCGATAATCTTTAATCACGACAGCTCACAGGTTAGTTATAACCGTCCTGCCACTGACCCCTGACCCCTGAACCCTACACCCCGAGACCAGCTTCAACCTCAGCCTGAGCCTATACCCAGTATGTAGTCAGAGATAGATGTAGATCTACCCTTTTTGTCAAGAAAACTTTTGACAGTCACCTCTAATGTCCAGCAGGGGCTTTTGTGAAATAGATGATGTAAAAAGTAGAACATCTTAACTTTAAGATACAAGCCCGTTATCTCTGAAATAAACATTTCACCTTTTCTGAAAGTACATACCGGTCTTGTGAAATCATTAAAATAGAGAGAGTTGCTCAACATGTTGAGTAACATATTTCGACATTATAATTCCTGAAGAGCTGTCTATTGTGAGAGGTAATGATGCCATGAAGGTAGTTTTTGTTCACGCGCTGGGTAACTTCATCAACTTCATCAGTCATCATGACATGACTCTTTTTAACTCCTAAGCCTAGACCGGATCCTAAAAGACCCAATTACATCAGAAAGGTAATTTAACATGTTGTATCCCATCTATTAGAGCTGCAACTAACGATTATTTTTGTTGTTTGATTAATCGATGAATCTAATAACTGATCTATCTATTAATCAACAGTTTTTTAGACTATTAATAGAATTATAATACAAATTAAAATATAGAAAACATGTATAATTAATATTTCAACATTTTATTCAATCATCTCTTCAAAACAAACAGCATGCACAACAAAAAATATCCCAGTCCTAACTGGCTTACCAAATTTTTACACAAAATATCTCTAAAGAAAAATCTGGATTTAGGAATAAAAAATAAATGTAGAAAAAAGTGAATTCAACATTTTAGCTAACAAAATAAATGAAGTAATCAAAGTCTTTCAAGAGGAATACCAAATATAGAAATTAAATGCTCCTACATATTCAGAAGAACATCATTTATATTGCAGGTCAAGAATGTTTAATCGTTATTATAAATGTCAATAATTTACATCATTCCCTATAGCTATAAGGAGAAACACGTTTGTGAAAGCGAATGCAAGAGCGTTGTATTCGCATTTGCACTAAGCATTACAGACTTTCTCTCTCTAGGTTCCCAACTTCAACAACGTGACGCTGCCCCCCAGCGAACAGGTAACGGCCCAGGAGATAGACCGCTACTTCAGACAGGAGCTCATCTACAAGAGGAACGAGAGGATGGGGAAGAGAGTGAAAGATCTGATGGAGGAACATCCAGACAAGAGCTTTTTTTTCGCCTTCGGAGCAGGTCAGTGATGATTATGATAATTAATAGCTGACTTCTGTGGTGTTTGGATGAGTAAAAGGAATCCAAGTCTATTTAAAATCATTATTTGTGGATTTTAGGCCAGGAGTAATTTTGTGGTTTGCATTTTGAAAGACTTCAGATGGCCTGTGTGGGGATTAATTCAGTTTAGAATCTGAATCAGCTTCACTCCGCTGGATCTAAACTATATCTGAAATATCTCGCTTCATTTCACTTCATGTAGGGTGTTAAGGAGGCCTGGTAGTTACGGGGTCTGCCTGGTGCTCAGATGGCCCCTGGGTCAATCACCAAACCACCAAGGTGAATGCTTTGTCACTTTCTCCAGGAGCAGGATCCAAATTGATTTGAACTCCTAGTACTTTCACCTGATTCTGTATTGATTTGAACTCCTAGAACTTTCACCTGAAGGTTGTTGCTGCAAAAACAACTAGTTCTTAGTCGAATTTAAACTAAACTTAGTCACAGGCTCAAGTCACAACCTATGCCCTATGTAAACGAAAACCCTCTATACTGACATTTAGGATACAAAGTTACACTAGGTTTAGCTTGATGTCTCAGAATCGTCGGTAGACCCTTGGACAGGTCATGAATTAAATTAGGCAAGAAATGTCACTTCATTAAACCCACTTAAATTCTCTTTGTGAGCTCTGCACTCAAGCCAGGCTCAGCCGGCCAGAATGAGGTAAAGTTGAAACCCTGAAGAGAACTGAGGGACGGCTTCTAATAATTGTTGTAGTCCTGTGGTACCGGTCGATACAGTCTGCCCACTGGGATCCTCGAGACTCTCAGTGCCTGTTTACATTAGGAGAGCTTTCAGCCACATATAAATGACATCTAGGGAAAAGCATGAGGTGAGAACATTTTAATGTGTAAACTTGCATGGACTTGTACAACAGTACTATGCCCTGACGTTTACCACAGTTACTATGCCCGGGCGTGTACAACAGTAATATGTCCGGGCGTGTACAACAGTACTATGCCCGGGCGTGTACAACAGTACTATGCCCGGGCGTGTACAACAGTACTATGCCCGGGCGTGTACAACAGTACTATGCCCGGGCGTTTAGATTTAGATTAATGTAGCCATTTCAAACAGAGTACATTTTTAGAATTTGTTTGCTGTTGGTGTTTTACAGTAGCGAATGAAACTGTGGTGCAATGCTAACAGAGTTGGCTAGCGATTGCTCACCCAATGTGGATTGCCTGGGAATATTATATCATCCCTACTACTTTCTCGAGAGTATACTGGGGTTATAATGCTAGCTGTGTATATCCCGCCTGATGGCGATAGTGACTGTAACATCTCCCTCTACACTTGCGCCCTCCTCTGGCCGTTTGCGGCTGCAGCAGTTGGTGTCACTGGTTTTCTAGCGGCCACTGCCCCCTTTTATCACATACCAATCCCAGACTGTCTCTGTTCTACTATCGCTCACCGGTTGTCAATTAATGTCATCATCTCTATATCTAGTCTCCTCTGTACCCGATGTGTTGGTTTGTAATTTTGTCAGTGATAGAACAGGAGTCAATTGCAGGGTTTCACTTTCAAAAGAAGGATGTTTAAACCCATATAAATGCGTAAAGCACACATTACTGGCAGACACTCAGTCATTGACCACTGCAGTCGCAAACGGCCAGGGGAGGGCGCAGGTGTAGAGGGAGATGTGACAGACTCGTCACTCAAGGAAGTACACTTCACTTAAACCTGCATTATGAAATGTTTTTGAGTAGTACAAAAAAATACATAAAAAATACAAAAACAGTGTTAGAACTAGTAAACGTTAGGAACTAGTATATTGGAACCAGGGGTTGAAAACATCAACCTAAATAATACAAAATATAGACAATATTAGATTAACAATATCTAACTAGCAACAAATTCATATTATGGACAAAATAATATGTATTTTTGTTAATTGTATATATTGACCCTGTATAAAATAATTACAAAAAAATCTATGTAAAATTTGGGCTGACAGGACAAATGAGAGGGAAGTTGCGAAGTGCAGCTTTAAAGAAACTCGAAACCCCGTACCCTGAGGCTGCGTTCATGGTGGCCAGGGACTTGAACGAACGCCATCTGAAAAAAGTTTTACCAAATTACTTCCAACACATCAACTGCCTCACCCATGGCAAAAACACACTGGACCTTCATTACATGCAGGTTCTGTGTGCATACAGGGCACTACCACTCCTCCCTCTTGGAAAATCTGACCATGAGGTCCTACTCGCTCTAACTTATCAACAAAAGCTGAAGACTGAAACCCCCACCACAAAAACCATCCAGCGGTGGAATGCCATTCAGAAGCATCGTTTTGATCACATGGATTGGCGTGTGTTTTAGACCGTCTCAGAAGGGAACGTGAGTGAATTCGCTGACTCCGTTACTAGTTTCATCAGCAAATGTACAACAGATGTTATATAGACAGTTACCATAAAATCATATCCCAACCAAAATCTTTCGATAGACAGCAGCATTGATGCCTTAGTCAGGGCTAGGAATGCAGCCAATAAGCATTGTATTGAAATAGTTGACATGACTAGCCTGAAGCAGCACAAATACACATTACAAAGTAGAATTAAGGTGGCAAAACAGAAATAGAGAGAGAAAGTGGATGTCTACTTCAGTGTGTTGCATACTTAGGAGGCTATGGCAAGGGGTTCAACACAAACCAACGCATCCATACCTAATGAATTAAACTCTCCTACTGGTGTGTTGAGACACCATAGAGGACTTCCAGCGTATTAGCCATGGCAAGCCTGCTGATTGAGGCAGCATCTCCAGCTGCATTCTCAGAGTTTGTGCAGAACTGGCAGAAGTATCCACGGACATCTTCAACATCTCCCTCGCACAGGTCATTGTTCCACTCTGTTCCGCTCTGTTCCATGCTGTTCCACCATCATCCTGTTGTCCTAAATGTAGATATAGAGAACGAAATAAACAAGAAAAAATATTACTCTTGGTAATTTATTTATTGAGGACAATGATCTATTTTTCCGTATCTGTGAGTGGCAAAAATATGCGATCCTTTCAGGTGTTCTCAATCAATGGTATGATAATCAGGTGTGAGTGGGCACCCTGTTTTATTTATAGAACATGGATCTATCAAAATCTCCACAGCACATGTTTTTGGATGTGAATCACGGCACGAACAATGTAGATATCTTGAGGATCTCAGAAAGTGTTGTTGCTCATCAGGCAAGAAAAGTTTACAAAACCATCTCTGAAGAGTTTGGACTCCACCATTCCACAGTCAGAGAGATTGTGTAAAATTGGAGAAGATTGAAGGCCATTGTTGCCTTCCCAGTAGTTCTCAACCAACTAAGATTACTGGAAGAGCAAGGCTTGTAATAGTTTGTGAGGTCACAAAGGAACCCAGGATAACTTCTAAGCAATTAAAATCCTCCTGGCTAATGCCAATCCCAATGAGTCCACCATCACGTGAACACTGAATAACGATGGTATACATGGCAGGGTTGCAAGGTGAAAGCCACTGCTCTCCAAAAACAACACAGTCTGAAGGGAAGTTGGGTCGTGCTGCAAACAACGACCTTAAGCACATGAGTCGTTTTACCAAAGAATGGTTAAATAAGAAGTCAATGTTTTGGAATGGATAAGTCTTAGTCCTGACCTAAATCTGATCAAAATGTTGTGGAAGGACCTGAAGCAAGCAGTTAATGTGAGGAAACTCATCAACATGCCAGAGTTCTGTACGCAGGAGTGGGCTAAAATTCCTCTCCAATCTGATGTGCAGGATTAATAAATGGCTAGATTCAAGATTCAAGATTGTTTTTATTGTCATTCCAAAAACACTTCAGGAAGTGCAGTATAGAACGATATTACGTTGCATAGGAGGACCACCATAAAAACAGACACGTAAAGAACCCCATCAGCAGTTACCGAAAACGTTTAGATGCAATTAATCCTGCTTAAGGGGGTCACACCCGATACTGAGAGCAGAGGTTCACATAGTTTTGCCACTCACAGACATGTAATAATAGCCGCTTTCCGACTCCAGGGATTTTTGCAGTTCCTAGAACATAACGTTCCTATAAGCCTTTTTTTCTTGTGTTCCGATAGAAGAAATTGCGGGATTATTTAGTTCCTCGCACCGCCGTTCCTAGAACCTTTTTAGCTCCTACTCCA
This sequence comes from Umbra pygmaea, assembly GCA_016801145.1. Classification (NCBI taxonomy): domain Eukaryota; kingdom Metazoa; phylum Chordata; class Actinopteri; order Esociformes; family Umbridae; genus Umbra; species Umbra pygmaea. The sequence goes on from JACXGM010002382.1 coordinate 41,506, forward strand.
GAGCAGGGTCTTTCCATTTTCCCTTTTCCTAGGTCCACGTTGATTGGTCCAACTTGTAAATTACACCGGTCGCTTCGTTTGTCTGTTGCGTATAATGCTACATATTATGCTGGAGCCTTCGTCTTTTGTGTTTCTGTGTTAAGTAGCTACTTAATGTCTATGACTCCAGTCTAGTTTTTAAACGCCGCGGTTCAAACCCCTTTATTAGGACATTATCAACACAACATTATTTTTATAAAATTGTATTGGATGTCGTTTTCAGCCTCGTAATCTGAAAGAACAGCAAGCCGCGGAAGGAACCCAGCACTAAGGGCTGAAAACAACCAGATCATCCGCATAAGATGATTTACACACTTATCTCCAATCATACACCCAGTGTTACAAACAGTAAACTGTGAAATGTTGTATGTAGCGCTACACTAAAGTCTAGTGACGACGCTATAAAAGCCTGTTGCGGTGCTTGCTTCACTCCTTTATCCCTCCTACCAGTTCCTATGACCACTTGACCAGTGCGAATGCAAAGAGCAAAACCGGTTTTGGGGGAGAGTAGTTAGTAGAACTGTTTAGAAGTGGACTGTTCCTATAACTACGTTCCTGTAACTACTTGGTCGGAAAGCGGCTAATGACTCATTTTCCTCAAGGAATAAATTAGCAAGTATGATATGTTTTGGCTTGTTTGTTTAATTGGGTTCTCTTTAGCTTCTTTTAGGAAAATCTGATTATGGTCATATTAATGCACAAACAAAGAATATTCTAAAGGGTTCATAAACATTCGGGCACCTCTGTAGTGAGATGTTCAAAGTTGTCTACATAGCTTGCGGTGGAGTGAACCAGTGTGTGAGGCTAGATACATTCAGGTTTAGCCCTCAAAGCCTGGTATTCGTGGAGGCTACAGGAAGTTTGGGAGGGAAGGCAGACGCACTAATAGGTCTGCCCGTCTAACAAGGGCTATATTTCATTGCACCTCCATTCCCAGTGGGTTATTTAGAAGGGTCTTGTTCACTAAGGTGAGTGAAACTCCTCTGCCTTTTCAGTAGGCGCCAGACTGAAGAACTCAGACTGGCAGAATCCCATAGTCACTGGACAAGGCAGCTTCAGGGGGAATTGGACATGATCAATTGGGTGTGGAGAAAAATGTTGTAAAGTTAATACATTATCACATGTATTTATTCTCTCAACTTTGTACAAATCTGCTGTTGAATTCCTACCGTTCATGTTTTCTCGTATGCTGCTCGGATTTGATCAACCTGATAGTCTGAGATTTTTAAATAGCTAAAATTAAAAAGTTTGTCTATTTTAACAGAGTAGTGTTCTTTAAAATGATCTAGGATGTGAGATGTCAGTCTCGGCAGCCTAATATTATTTGTAGCTTCAGTCAGCGTACAGGGTCATGCAGAATTAACCATCTAAGGTGTGGCCCCAGTGATGAAACTCTAGCTTCTGCAAACTAGCCTACTTTGTGAAGACGTATGGAGAGTAAGTACCTGTTCACAATGTGCAGAAGCTTCTGGATCTTTATCGAAAGTGGCCTTTGTTCAAGAAGGTTGGACAAATGCCAGATCTGCAGCCACATCCATGTGTAGAAAAAACCTGAGTTTTTGGACCTAAGACTAGATTGATTTACCAGATGGTTCATTGGTGACAAAATTGTGTATTGTTAAATGGGGAAGAATGAGTAATTACAAGCACAACTTTAATCGACAAATTAAACCCTAGAAAAGCTGTTTAAAGTGGACTTCTTTCATGCACTCTAAAGAGGTCTGTCAGGCCATATGTTTTGATTGACCTATCAAGAAAAGTACATTTGAACTATCGTAATAAATCTATTCATGCCAAATAAATGTTAACATGTTGCAGATGGCCTCTTTTTTTTAAATTTATTATTATACAACTTGTTTTTAGAATAACCACAGGCTACAGGTGCTAGCCAAAATATTTAAAATCAAATAATTCCGTTTTTTGTTTTCCATTATATTACTGTAAAATTTGTGTTGACTGTAGCTAGAAAGGAAATGGAATATGGGTGTGGGATTTGAATTTTATTATATTAATCTGAAAGCACTGCTAGACTAAAATAACACATTTAGGACAGGCCAGACACTGCTGGGTTTACGATTGATTCAAATGACAAGATGTAAAAATTGAAAACAGTCAGATTGGCGACTACCAAATAACATGGTAAAATCACTGACCCCTTTAGTTCTAGTCTCTGTGAACTGTGCAGTATCCAGTTGCTACTGAATGGCAAACTGTTCCCTTTTCTGGTATATCTGGGAACATCTGTAGTTGCAGTCCAGCTAAGGTAACAGACATTTCCACATAAATAAAGTGAATTCTGTTTTGAGGTTTCAGACACCTATTATGGTTATTTTTAGGATATTTCCAGAAAATTATACCTTTTAAAGAAATTAGCTACACATTTGAAAATATCCAGCAAGACAGTCTGAATTCCAAATGGTATTCTATTCGTTATGTAGTGTGCTTCTTTTAACCAGACACATAGTAGCAGTACATTTCTGTATATAGGGAATAAAGTGTCATTTGGGAGCCTGACAGTGTTTGGTTTGCTCCTGCCAGAGGTATAAATGAGCAGACTGGCGTTTGTTTATCTCACTCCGTGTGAGAAATATGCCCCAATGTTGTTTGGGTTTCACAGCTTTGCATCTTGGAGCTGTTCAGACTTTAGTAACGTCTGCAGAAAGACAGCTGGGCGCAGAAAAGCCCAAAGTAGCACTTGGCCAATTGTTTATTTATCTTAATTTATTTATCTTATCAGCTTTTCGAGACACAAATATAATGTACACATTGTTACACACATGGTTACACACACATACTACATACACACATGCATAGCCACACCAAAACATTCACACACATCCCACCCCAGCCCTATGACCCTAGTAATTCTAGGCTTGCCAGCTTTGGGCCAAAATCAGTCCCAGGAGTGAAGCATTGTTACGGGATGGAAGTCTGCCCCACCTCCTGGTCCAGGGTAGCCCTGCTTTATCCCCTGGCAGTAGCCCCTGGCTTTAACCTCATCTGCTAGACACTATGGAGCCAGGATAGAGCCAGGGAAGGTAGCAAGATTGATTCCTTTTTAAAAAAAATAATAATAATTATCACATCAGCTGTGATGAAAATGTCATTCTTTTGTGCAAATGTCTTTGCAAAATAACTAATTGTAGTATAGTCTAGATCAGTGTTTCTCAACCCTCTCCTCAGGGCACACCAGACGTTCCAGTCTGAACTAGCTCACCGTATTTATTAATCAAGGGCCTGATAATTAGCAGATGATTTGAATCAGGTGTGCTAGCATTAGAAATAGATCAAATACATGGACCGGCTGATGTTCCCCCATGGGAGGAATGTGAAACACTGCCCTAGATGCTAATATCAGAGTTAACTCTGCAAATTGAATTTGAATGCATATAGAATAATTACATAGACATCTGCTAATTGGTGGGAAACAAACCCAGTTTAACAACAAACGTCCTTGAATCACAGAGGATATCTTCTTAGGATCTGCTGCTGCAGGCAGAAGGTGAGAGAGCCCGGTTTGAACTGTTGCTCTTATTCATGAAGTGGCTCTGTGTAAAGACAAAGACACATTAAAGGAAATACCTGAAAGAATAATTTAAAGAACTTAATGAATAGAGATTCTGTGGAGGGCATTTTCCTGTCATGGTTTGTGTCCTCTTGTCCCCTTAGAGTGAAAGGTCCCTGCAAGTCACTACTAAGTTATTCTTAGTGATCTCCTTTATCCGATGGTGAAACATCTCTGTCCTGATGGAAGTGGTCTCTTCCAGGATGACAAAACCTCATCCACAGGGTCAATGAATGGTTTGATTGAAGGGGTGTAACAGTACGCCTAACCCACAGTACGGTTGTATTGGGGTTCGAGGGTCACGGTATGGTTTTAGTTTCATTGTCAAAAGACGGGCGCGTGTCCACAGCATTGATTGCACCTATCGCTCTTGTAATTTATTTTGCCTGATCAGATTCTGATACTGATAAGGGCTGCTTGAATACAAAGACAAAGTTGATTATGTTTCCGTAACTGCAACCAAACGACTAAATGGTTGTTTCATGATATTTGCATGTGTCATGTTATCTTCATCACTTTCTATACCTGTCTGAGATTAATAATAACAGGCAAGACTGAGGTTTATCAATATTAGAGTCTATTTATGTCTGTAGATGAAGCAGAGGATTTTCCCATGATGATTCATCAGCACCACCCGCCGTTGTAGGTCTAGCTCTCCTCGTGTTACACAAACAAAGTTGGAAAATAGCCAACAATGAGTACAAAGTTGATTTACAATGTGCACAAAGGCTCAGAATACCCAAATATTTATCTTCATATCAAACATATTTTTTGAAGAAGCAATAAAAATGCAGTAGCTTGCCATTTATTTATTTATAATTGAATGATTTATGTATTCAGATTCATGTGCGAACCTCGAATAGCACCCCATACAAGTGGTTCCCAAACCTCTCCTGGAGGACCACCAGCCGTCCCAGAGTACCATACGATACGGTTACAAATATGTGTGCCACTGCAGTGGAACACATGGGAGATTTTAGATGTGTTAGCACTCTCCATCACCATCGTCAAAACACCAAATGTGTGAATATCGTTTAAATTATTTATCTCTCTGCGACACTCGTAGAATCTATGAATCTATCAAGCTGTTCCGATGGCTTGTGGAGACCCAGAGCTCACTGAGACACTATATGTTAGTTTTACTCTTTAATGTCACACATCTGTAGTATGTTTGTCTGTGGATGTATGCACGAGTATATGGTTGCTACGTTGCACAGTCTGTGCCGGTGGTAATAGAATTCAAATGTTCAGCACACCGAATTGCATCTCTAAGCCCAATTGTGTCAGACCTTGTGGTCCGATACCAACTGCATGACAACTCTATGACCTGGAGAGCTAAAATTGTGTTAAAAAGTTACATTGTAAAATTTCACAGAGTGAAAACAATATTCTTTCCTCTTACAGTGACCACTTTCCGAAAGCTGTAAAACATGTATTTCATGTCCAGTGCATATTTTGCCATTTGAACAGGAATTGCAATGAGAACATGACAAGTTGTGCTTCCACAGTGTTTGTACTGACATGCACCAGTCTGTCTTTAATATAATTTATGCATTTCTAGCATGTGTTTTTGTGTGTAAGATACACGGTCACTTAAAAGAATGCAGTTCGGTTGTTATGTCTTAATTCTTCCATTAGCACCTTTAATTAGACTAAAATGTGTTCAGTCACATTTGAGTGACCACTAGATTGAATTAGAGCTTTTTTGAATAGTCGACATAAGACTTAAAACAACGTAGTTACAGTATATTGTTTCTAGAGATGAAACATTGGAAACCCATATGGAAACGTTTCTAGCTTACAGTTCCCAAACACAATAACTCAACTTGTATACAGTCGGAATCCATGTTCCCTATAATATCTGCCATACACACATGCCACTCTGTCTTTAAGAAAATGGTGTTTACATATTGTTCTGAGCTTAGCTCTCCATTTCTGCCAGCATTACAATTTTTCAGAGTAGCAAGCAGTAAAGCATAATGTGCCTCCTCAATGGCAACCTATGTCCAATAGATCCCAATCAAAATGAGTGCTCTTTACAAGAATGAAGTGCTGTGTGTTTGTACACTATGCATTTCTACAGCTGCTCAACACATCACAAACCGCTAAGCCTCACATTTAAATATTTGTGGTGTAAGTCATTTCTGTGTGGTTGACAGCTTTAATCTTTACTTTGAAATATTTAATTCTTTTTCACAGACAATTAGGTTTGTTGTTGGTTTCTGGACTTGTAAGCTGTGCTAAGTGAATAACTCGATTAAAACACTGTGGCAAGGCTTTAGCTTGTCTTAACTAGGGGTTTGGCTATCCCTGATTGAGAGGTTTAGAGGTTTAGCTAGCTGAACCCTACCACGGTTAGCTAACCACCTTACCATGGCTAGCTGAACCCTAC